>JAUCMS010000044.1:8168597-8184064 GCA_032357445.1 Enteromius radiatus | reverse complement strand
GGGTTAATGATAAGCAAAAATGTGAAACCATTGAAGAAGCATTCCTCTTGAGTAAAGTTCACTTTAGAAATCATTTACACAACAAGCAATTAAAAGGTAATGGAAATGAGCTTTTTAATTTTGCTTATGCTTACAAAATGTGACTGTATAAAAATATGGTTGTCAGCAGTTGTAGTTTGCAGCAGAAACCCATGTTCAAAATTGGGCTTTCATGGACATACAAACATAAAAACAACAAAAAGATTATTCAAATTTAAAAAAAAACATTGCAGCATTTATGCACTCGTGTTTCACACATGGTCTCCATTCCTGACTTGAGTAGTGCTGTTATCACAGTGATTGATTAGTTCATGCAGTAACTGGTTTTCTTCATCAACCCTTGACCACAAGCAGGCGGTTTGGCACCCTATATGAACACAAAGAATGAAGCGGTCATGTGATGGACTCTTGATAGACGAGATAAAACACTGAAATGATAACACAAATAGGTTTACAAACAAACCTTGTACAAGCTGCACACAAGATTTAGGAGAGAATTCATAGCTTTATCCTGAAGATCGTCTGTGTGCTCCTGCGGGAACAACATTGTGGCATTTAGTTACCAGGAAACACAGATCAAAAACATTTTCCTTGTAAATAAACAAATACTTGTCCTTACTCCATTGATAGTTATCCAAGGCACATATTCATGAGGTGGTTTCAGAGCATTTGTTTTTAGTGCATTTTGATGCATTAATTTGTTGCCCTCATCTCCCTTTACACACTCCATGACTGAATCCCATGTTGTATCAGGAAAATAGACTTGAAGACACTGAGATAAGAGGTACAGATTAGCATATCATTGAACCGGGATTGATAAAAAAAAAATATTAATACAAGAGCACTTACAGGCTGGGCAGCTTTCAGCACATCGTCTGCTGACTCCATGCAGAAAATAACTAGAATGGCCTTCGGTCCTAATTTATTCAACATGCAGGTCTGATAGAAAGATTGAAATTATAATACCTCTATTTCAGCTCTAAACAAGATGTCTTCAGACTTTTTAAAAAGTGCTTTAGGGATTAAATATATCAAAACCTCACCTCAATCATGTTACCTAGACATTCATTCTCTCCATGCTGACAAATGAAGGTATACTTCCCTTGATCCTCTTTCTCCTATTATTGTAAACAGCATTTTAACACTTTTATGAGTTACACATTTACTATGTGTACAAGAAATTGGTTGCTATTTGCACAGTGCACATTTTGGTAAAACTGTTCCCAATGATGTCAGAATAGAATTGAATGAATAGAATGATGTCTGTACTGAGGTAAACTGTCTGAGCAGCAGTTGGGGGTGTAAATATACCTGTGCATTTCCATATGGAACTAGCTCAAAATCAATAATGTCCTCCAATATAAGTATGGTTGGCACCAGCTGCGTTACAAGAAACCCTCTGCATCCAGGGCACAGAGACTCATAGTACAGGCTCACATTGACCGGGGCGGCGTTGGGCTTTGTATCGTTAAACTTCGCGCATTGTTCCAGCACCTGAAAAAGAAGAAAATAAAGGGAAGCGCTCAGTTTCGATTACGCTCACTGGGCGTTTGTCGTCTTCATGCACCAGAAAAAAAACGGGATTTCCCATACAGTAGAAAGCATTAAACGAGACGTGTAAATATTACGTCAGGACGATTTGCATATCCAGTGTATCTAATACAACTTCAAATGCAGTTTTACTTTTTGTCTTCGTGTAAAATTGATTAAAAAGAATGACAGTAAAACACATCTAATCGTTTAATGCTATGAAATGTTGAGGCATGAAGTTGTTTTGATGCACGAGTCACTTACCCCACATTTGGCTGCAATGTCTTTAGAGTCGCACCATTGTGAAGGTGGATACTTGCAGGAGCTAACTAATCCACCGCTGCATTTACTCAGCGAACATACAGCAAAGAGCAGCACAGACAGTTTAAAGCCGAACATGATTCCTATCCACCAGCTTGCCTTGAACTCTGAATGAAAATGAGCGAGTGGACTACATTTTTAACTTTCTTCCTCATGCATCGAAGCTATGTTCTGATTGGTGAAGTTACGTGACGTCAATAAAATCCGGCAAAACTTCGCACCGTAAATGCTTTTATTACGGCATTATTATAACATTATTGCCCTATCACGAGAAAGACTGCACTGAAAACATAAACACAAACCGAAAATGGGCTGTCCTTCAAAAGTCAAAAAGTCGCCTATTGGAAATTTGTGTTGATTATATATTATTTAAAACTTAAATCACAGCATTTTGGCCAAATGGACTAGCTTACTAGAATTGCAAGTTATTTCCAGCTGGCAAGAGCTGTGACAAATTACTTTTTTATTTTGAAGGTTTTTAAATGAGTTGCATTTTTCACAGTTGTCACCCATAAATGAAAATGCAGCGTTTTGTTTCTGTGAACTTTAAACATGTAAACAGTCTCATGAACAGAGCTGTTTAACGCCAGTTTGTTGCTCTGAAAAAATGATGCCGGTGTCAAAAAGCTCCATAAAAGGAAACAATGTATTACATATGAATTTTACACATGTAAAAAAGTAGTCACTAGACACACACAACCTGATTGCATAACTGATTTGTCTAATAAAAAAAAAAATCGGAATAATTATTTTTTTATGAAATATTGCAGTGTTTATGTT
Source organism: Enteromius radiatus (assembly GCA_032357445.1). Classification (NCBI taxonomy): domain Eukaryota; kingdom Metazoa; phylum Chordata; class Actinopteri; order Cypriniformes; family Cyprinidae; genus Enteromius; species Enteromius radiatus. The sequence continues at coordinate 8,181,394 of JAUCMS010000044.1, read as the reverse complement.
AAATGTTTTATCTGTGCACATTTTTTAACTTGATACAACCTCACTGTAAGTAGTTAAAATATTGCATACAGGTGCATTCACTTAGTACTTCCCCGCTGACTTGTTTTTGGCATGTGGGTTGTTTTATTTGACTATGCAATGGGTGAAAAATTCCCTTCACTGGGAAAATTGTGAGAATGAATTTGTTGATTCATGAACAAACCGAAGGAGGAACAATCACTTTAAATTTGCGTCAAATATTAGATATACTTAGGAAGAGTGACATAAAAGCATTGACGGCATATTTCAAGACTTAAAACCATCCTGAGCCAGGCTGCTGGTCAAACAATGAAACATTCTCTAGGTCGTTGCTATATTTGCTCATATTTTTCCACCCGCAGGTAATGTAAGGACACACACCAAAGTGTTTGTCAAAAGACAACTGACACAACAAGCCTCTGGGTCACGGTGCTTTCTGCTGCTTCAGCATGACTTTCGCTGTAAAAACAACAGTTGTTTGGATCACATCACAAGATCAAACCGATGACGACAGACAAGATGGTGCAATAGACTCAATATCTTTTTATTGTCTTAAAAATAATTCCATCTACCTATTAAAGAGCCATATCTCTGTAATGCTTGTGTACCTGTTTGAGAGACAAACAACACTGATGCAAACTGTACACTGAAAAACCTGCACCCAAAAACAGATTGGAGAGAACAGAAGTAGTAAAAGGAAAAAGTATGTACATAAAGTTTGTGCACACACACATCCAGTAGAAACGTACTGGGTAATAAACAGTGCTCCCCGTCCTCCATGTCTAATGGCACTTTGGTGTGCATTATCTTCAACAGACTACTTCACGCACTCAGAGGAAACAAGACAGAAAAGCTATCATTTCGTTTTAAAAGGTAAAGGATAATTAGTGGCTGTATGAAAAGCTTTTTCCATTCTGGGACATTTAAATTATTATATATATATATATATATATACATGTTTTTTTTTCACAATTCTTGCAGTTCTGAGGAAAAACAAAAACAGAAGTAACTTTTTATATTATTTACTTGTTTATTTTATATTCTCTCAAGTTTGTATCTTGTGTCTTGCAATGGAAAGCGAGGGGAAAATAATTGTAATACATCTTGCAATTGGGAATTTATGTGTCAAAATTCAGTTTTTTATTTCCACCATGGAGTACAAAACAATCATTTCAAAAATCACGTACTTATTACTTATTTCCTCACAACTGCAAGCATATATCTCCCATTTCTGGAAAAAGAAGTGACAGAAAAATGCTTAATTCTGACATCAATTAACTTTTATAGTTTTGTCATGCGCGGAAAATGTATGTCATACACTAAGTTAGAACAAAAGCAGAAGTATATTAAACATTTAGCCTGGCTGTATCTTAACTTTTCAGTATCTATCTTGTTGTAGAACTACGAAAGAGGAAAAAAGAACTGCTAATTTTAGTTCTTGCTCAGACTGAGACTATAGAAGGACGTTAGAATTTAGTCTGTAATTATTATAAGCTTTCCTTCTGGGCTTTTATTATTATATGTAACTTAAAACTTGAAAAATAAAAATATGTCTGCTATGGAAAAAAAAAAAAAAAATCAATGAAGAATGCTGGCAAACCTGCTCTGGGTCACAGCTGCAACCTAAAAGACAATATTAAACTTCCTTTTTATTCAGAAGAAAATACGATGTGAGGTGAGGGAGCACTGTTTAAAAAGAACAAAGAATGAAAACAACATTTTCAAGTTTAAAACAACATAGGCACACAAAAAAAAAGACAAGAACCCCGTCTAACAGACTCCTTTCAGGACCAGACAGAGCATGTCTGAAAATACATCTTCTATTTGGTTAATTAGATACTGTAAACATTTGTAACTGTACTGAATGGAAGAGAGATATTCAAGCTAGCTTATCTTTGAATCTGTAAGGTCATTACTTACAATGAGGGAAAAATAAAAAAAAACATTGACGTACAATTAGTCTCTCTTTAAAAAGAAGTAAAAGAAAAAAACGACAAAAAGAAGAGACCCACTTCGGCACGATCATAACACACTGACACTACAGGCCTGTAACTAAAACGTGTACCTAAATCTATTTCGGTTGCTCATAAAGGCTGTCAAGCTTCATTAATTGTCACTCATAAACACCTCAAGATGTGCTTGTATAGTGCATTTAGAGGCCTTTACTCCACTTCTTTATCTCACACAAACTCGTCACATCTGGCTCATTCTCTGTGCTCTCGATGACCTGACATCAGTCAGTCAGAACATTCAAGGAATCATAACCAGTGTCTCTGTTCTCGCTCCACTCCACACCATCATAGTAAAACAACTTCATTCTAACGATATGACAAAACAAACCGAGTATACCGACAAACAAGCTTACCAAAAAAAGCCCGCCTCATGTTAATGTCTGTGGCAGATTTATAAACCAGAATGAATCGATCTAAAAGGAGGATGTCAAAAGCAAAGGATTCAGGCTAGTTTAAATTTACTAGGTTTTGATTACGTTGTAATTACAACTTGCCTTTTAAATCGTTAAAATGTAGCTTTAATAAAAAAAGCTTGTTTATGCCAAGATGAATTTCAACAAAAATGCAGTTTAATTTTTGCATTATATTTGTCTATTTAGAGTAGACCAATGCGGTGCTAGTGCTAAATGAAAATGCAATGTTCTCTTCATGACAGTAGGTGGCGTTTATTAAAAAGCTGTTGTGCTACAGATGCTGTATTGTCTGTAAATGCCACCAAATCAGTTTTATGTAACAGCAGTGGCTCTGGGCATGTGACTAAACAGCCTGGATCTTACTGGTTGACCAGCTTTATTTGTAGTGTGATAAATACTAGATAAAGGTATAGTTTACTCAAAAAGCACAATTCTGTTATTATTTACTCATCCTCAAACCTATATGAGTTTCTTTCTTCTGTTAAGAAATAGAAGATGAAATTTCAAAAAATGTCAGTCACTTAAACAGCATAGTAAGCGTAGTCATCGACTTCCAGAAGTTAACGGCTTTCAGATGTTTTTAAAACATTTTTCCAAATGTGTTCTTTTGTGCTCAACAGAAGGAAGAAATTCATACGTATCAACATGAGAGTGTAAATAAAGACATTTTTGTCAGCGGTTTAATCAAATTCAAATGTTTATCTCACTGAATGTCCGTCTTGGTGTAAACAAGCCTCGTAAAATGAATGAAATTGCTTCCACTGTTAAAAAGGTACCTCAAATGAAATGACATCCATGAAAGTGCATACTGGTCCAAACCTCACTAAAAGCTAATATTAAACACTACAAATACGAGGTCCTTTTATTTATCATACAGTCTTTCTTAACCTGATACTCACAATAAACCTGTTATTAGAAAGCGTTTATTTGACAGTATGCGTTTAATGAGATGAACCTCCTTTATTCCAAAAAAAAATAAAATAAAATAAAATGTTGTTGTGCTTTGAAAGCATTTGATATACTTTAGCAATTGCTTAACTTGGTTGTAGGGCTCAAGGAGAGTATATATATATTGGAAGTGAAGCATTCTGTACTGCCCCAATCACAGGAAAGCTCCTCAAGGAAAAACATGGGCAGAAGGCACTTTTAAACCACTTCCTCTCCAAGCTTGTCTCATTTAAGTACAGTTTCTTAGTCAGCAAACATCAAATTGCTATCAGGTTCTTGCTTGATAAAAAGCATTTGATCACTCACTAAAAATCTACGGGTGACTGTATGAAATACATAACAGTGTATCATCTGACTATATGAGTCACAGCAAAGCTGAGGTCACAGGATGAAACACTAAGGGGTGCAGTTACAAAACGCCCAACAATCATAAGACTCACTTCCTATTACACACATAACATATTCCACCTGATAATCTCCTCGATAATATATAATCATCCTGGTTTATATCATCAAGTTTTCCGTTTCATTTTTGCTTGTGCCCGTTGAATAACCTGCTTCGCCTCCTTAAACCTTTCTAAGCGAGTGGAAGCTCCTGTGCGCATTGCTTTGGGATCACCTTGGTTCTGCTCTGGATCTTAACAGTTTGCTATAGCTATGCATCATTCTCACGTTACAAGAGTCAAAAATAAAGCACCAGGAAGCACCAATACCAGCCCGCAGAAACCATTAAGATGCCAGACTTCCAACTCTGAGTGGAACATCTCAAAGAAAAGCACACGATTGTTGATGGCTATTTATTCTGGCACGTCCGGATTTTGTTGAGTTCGGTGTGTCCCTGGGTTAACCTATTTTGTTGACCCTGGAACAACATTTTAATTCAAAATTTTAGTTTTGACCATATCTCTACAACTAACCTTACCTTACCCCTGCGTAATGCCTAAAATCATATTAAGCCTAAACTTCACAAAAACTATAAACTGGATCTTCAAATCTGATTGGCTAATCGCAATGATGTCCCAGGGTCAACAAAGATGGCACGTCGAACTCAGCAAAATCAGGTTCTGCATTTATTCTGACCATGACGGGTAGCTTTAAAGAGACAGAATAGAAGCTAAAAGGACTTCAGTGTCCCTTGACCACGTCTGATATATATATATATATATATATAAAAAAAGGTTTGTTTCACATCTTCTATAGGACAACTCACATAAAGAGGAATCTATATGGTTGGCAGAAGCGAGCTACCAAACAAATACACAGTGACATAACAGCTAAAAGATTGATTATCAACAGCTGCAACTTTCGGTTAATTCCTCATCCCGTGTCCTCAAATATCCAGGACTACGGCCCCAATCACATGACACTTTCCCTCTCCTTTACTTTCCTCTCTCTTGTGTTGGGACGACAAATACAGAGTAGCTGTGATCTCACCGTAATTACTGCAGCTGACTTTGATTGATACGGAAAAACTATGGGCTTACAAAAAAAGCCGTACGTTTACTTATGATAATATACTGTGCTTATCTGTTCTCTACGATAAACATAAAAGTAGGGTGTTAGTATAGTTTGCTCCATATAATGTGCTTAATCATGCTTTATATGTGTGTCTTGGGCCGTCTCGTGTCGCGGTGCTCATCTAGGCTGCTGTAGGACCGGGTAGGCCAGGGTTACATTCAGTGAGTCGTTGTGCTGGACCAGAGAGGTGTGTTTGTAGTGCAGGACCAAGTCTTTCAAGGAACCGTAAAGGTTGTAGGGCTCAGCAAATCCAAAACCGGTGGCCGTCTTGTAAACCACGCAATGTTTGATCTCTCCTTCCACGCTGTTGGAAAAGAAGAAAACGTGTTAAGCGACAGTGAGATACTAAGGAAGTGCAGGCCACAGATTGAGAAGAGAACTTGAATTTGACGATTATGGTTACAGTTCCTTTTAACGCTTCTGGTTCCTTAATGGCTTCATTAACAAGTCTTTCAGTACTTCTAAGGAATTAGGAATTTAGAAAAAAGGAACTGATTTTTAAAAACCAAATATTTTTCAAGACCTGCACAAATAAAATAAATACTGTACGTTTAGAGCAAACCGATATAATCACAAAATCAACCATCGGTTTGTAAACATTGGTTATATCGATATGCACTATATCACTAATATACATTAGAGGTTGATCCATCTTGAATTTTGATGATAATGTGTTTAAAAAGGCATTAAAAACTAGTAACTGAAACTAGTAAACTATTCAAATGTGTTAAATAATAGTTTTATTCTTTTCGTTCCTGTGATGGGGTGGCCCAGATGCCAGATGCAGTTTACTGTGTAACCAAACTGCCAATAATATCCTGACAAATGATTTGAATTATAAACAAGCCCAAAATGCATTGAGACTCTTATTTTGGAATGTCTGCTTTTACTTATTTCGGTTTAATACCTAATAAATAAAAATAACGGGAATTAAATATACACTCGTTCAACCATCTACAATATATTGTAATATAAAAAAATTTGATGTAAACATTGTAACAGTTCATGAAGATAATAAGCAATCTCGTGGCATAAATGCACAGTAATCGGTTATTGTGAACTTTTCTGAAGTGTCAACCTGTGGAATGCACATTCTGACTTGAATTAAATTAATGTGAGAGCTACACATTTCTAAGTTGAGTTGACAGTGATTCCTGTTTTCCCACCCCCATGTTTAGCCTCTAACGATTATTATTATTTTATGGCCTTTAACTTGATCAAACTGACTTTAAGACATGGGAAAACCGTGAAATACATTTAAAACTATTTGTGCATTTACACTCTTTGATGTCTTTTTAGAAACTGTGTACATGTAATCTAATTAAACAACAATACAAAGAAAATAACAAACCGGTCCACAAGTCTTTTTTTGAGAGTCTACTGGATCCCGGATGTATGGTTTCCAAAACGATTCATGAATCTTTTGTTTTGTTGCGAGATTATGCTGGTCATGCTAAATGCTCTAGATTCTGGATTCGGTTTTGCTATATGATTATCAATGCCATTTGGTTCCATTACTCCATGATTAAACAGGAACTGAATAAAAAGCAAACGGTGGCTGCAGCAAATGTGATGCTGGACGTGGTGAAGAGGGAAGTGCTTCAGTAACTTACACTACAGAGCAGGCGAAAGAGCCTTTCTGGGTCTGGCTCTCTCTGATGAGGAAGGTGCCATCTCGTTTGCCTCTCAGGAGATCCTCTGCATGTGTGCGCTTGATGTCCCCAACGTACCAGGTGCACTCGGTGTGATGTGCTTGATCGTCATCGTCATCCAACAGAGAATAGAAGCTGAAAGTTCACAAACGGTATGATTACTGGTTGTTGTTGTTTTTTCCCTATATTTGATGTACCTCACAAAATATCATGATTTTGTTTTATTAATAACTCTGCATTGTGCAGTAAGATATATTACCCAGTTAGTATATTTTTGTGGTAAAAACAGTAGCTTAACATACAAACATTAAATACATTAAATGCAATGCAAAATCTTTATTTTGGACTATTTCAACACTGTGGTAAAAACCTTTTTTGTACAACCACATTTAAGAGCTTTTGGAATAAAGCCTTCTCAATCAGTCCATGTTGAAATCTAATGCTGAATAAAGTTCACGATGCAGTCTGTGCTAGGATGTTGAAATGAATGAAGAGTATCTGGCTTTATAGAAATTCAGGTTGTGTTTTGCTTACAGTCTCTCAAGACAGGATGAACAGAACTTACTCCTCTGATTCGTTCTTTATACCCAGCCAGTCATTGATCTTCCTTTGTTTGGTACCTTTCTGAGTCAACCATCTGCAAAGACAATATCAGAGCAGTTCAAATCAGCAATGGTTACCCGTGAATAAATAACGCTCCGCTGAATCTACAGTTTCACAACAAAAGAAATTACATTGTGAGTTTGCAGAAAAGCTTATATACTGCAAAACAATGCCAAAACAATATGTTGTTATATAGCTTTGGCTATACTTAACAGTGAGAAAACTTGACTACCATTGTCCAATTCACAAACAAGTAACTTGTACAGTCTAGGTCTTTTTAATAACATTCAAACAAAACGGGGGGTCAAATTTTTAGCCACCAAGAATGCATTAAATAGATCCAATGTTTTGTAACATTATAAATGGCTTTCTTGTACTTTCAAATAAATATTTTTCCATTGAACGTCTTATCACAGAAACCTGAAAAATGCATTATGGTTTCTACAAAAATATCCTAAAGCCTGGGACATGCACTGTGCTGCACTTTACAATATAGCATTCATCTTTTCCAATATGTTGTTGATTTATGTTTATGCTGTACTTTATAACACTTCCATTTCGATCAATATGCTGCTGACTTGTCTTTTATGTTGTTTTTTATGTCTATTTTAATTATTATGACCTATTTTGCAACTGAGAGCTCCAACGAAATGTTGTGCCGTGCATGATTTAGTTTTGCTGTGCATAATGACAGTAATAATAAGAAAGAATTAAGCAGCACAACTGTTTCTTGTTCACCAAATTAGCATATTAGAATGATTTCTGGAGGATCAACACTGAAGACTGAAGTAATGGCCACTAAAAATTCAGCTTTGCCATTACAGAAATAAACTATACTGTAAATAACATTAAAACAGAACTTTCAAATATGAAATATTATTGTTTATATATATGGGAAGTGTTCTTACACAAGGTATTGGTCCCGTAGCTTCCTCAGCTGTATGAGGTCTGGTTTCAAGCTATTCATCCTCTTGTCTATCTCTCGATTGTCTGTAGCCTGTCGCTTTAAGTCCAGTTCCAACTTACTCTTGCTGTCATGAATCTCTGTCACTCTGGATTTCAGCTTCTCAGAGTTGCTCTGAATTCTGAATACACAGTAAAAAAAGTTTCCCACTTACATATAAGCCAAAACACCAAGAAATTATGGGACACACCTGTATCATTACAGTGCTCCGATGAGTAGTAAAAAACGAGTACCTCTCAATCTCCTTGTCGTTGCCTTCTCTGCGAAACTTCTCAATGCTTTCTCTGCTGTGGCGCTCTTGGGTCTCGCACTGCTCCTCAAAGATCTTGATGGTCTCATTAAAGGCCTCTATGGCTGTTCGTTTCATCTGGAGCTCCTGAGAGAGATCGTACAGACCATCTCTGTTAGTGACTCTGTTAATTAGATCCCAATGCATTTGAAGGAGAGATGAAACGCAGCCTACTTGTGATGTGCGTGTGTATTCTTCATACAGTACATCATATTCACGACTCTTATCCTGATACTGCTCGTGATAAACCTTCAGCTGCTCTCCGACCGCCTCGATACTGTCTTCTTTCACCACCTGATCCTGCAGAGCACAACAAACTGTGTTTACAAGCCTTATTCATTATGGGTTTTTCGCATATACAGATCATATAGTGTTTGTATGATCACACTTCAATGTATTATAACCTCCTTGAAACACTTAATATGTGTTCTGGAGTATTAGGGGCTTTCCCTGACGTTAATGCTTAGACAGTTTACACTCCACACGTCTATGGAGCAGACCGGCTCTGATACAACACTGAAGACGATTACGGTCACTCTAGTCGATGCTTGCATTTATTTCAGCCACATCATGCACGTTTCTACACTGGCTCTCCGAGCTACACGCATACGCCTCTTTTGTAATAAATATGTCCAAAATCCATCAAAATCCGTTGGCAAAAGGATACATTTTAGTCACATAACACTGGTTAATGGAAACGCTGTAATTTCACAATACTTTTGTCTCAACATTTATAAAATATTGCCATAGTTTTGCTCAAACCTGTAATAGAAACATGGCTAATGTGTCCTATGGTGTGACAGACAAATTTTAGTCTAACACTGAAGATAAACCTCTCTCATGCTATTTGTAACTAAGACAGTCCAATTTTTATTTGTCCACTACCTATATATTAACTAATAACTGACTACTGATATACACATGCATGGTGAAGACGAGTTTAAGTCGTTGTTCTTGTTTTCTTAATGCAAAAATTATTCTCGTAGCTTCATAACATCCTGGTTAAAAGCCCCGCCACTAAAATTCTAGACCTTTGATAAGGTACTACCTCACGAGCAGGGAATTTCTGAGGGAGAAATTTTAAAACCCGAAACTTTATTTAGATCATGGTTCCTGTGGTGGAAACACACCGAGTACCGAGTAATCTTAAGTAAATACTTTTTTTTTTTTTTTCTCAGGTGAACTATCCCTTTAAGAGGAATTTACATAAAATACATCATTGGGGTAAGAAACAGCTAGATGAAGTGAATGAGAAATAGATGCAGAATCATTTTAAATTGAATTAAATTCATGTTTGTTTGTAAAACATTTAATGATTTCGTTTTCTGGGGGCATTAAAAGTCTGTTATGATCACTACTGTATGAAAAAGTCAAAATTCTATCGGCTTGCTATGTCATGAGTGCGAGTAAATAAAGAAAAATATTTCTTTTTTTTTTTTTTCACGAACTACCAGTGCAGGAAAAAGACGGCATCAGTTTGAGTATTGTGAAGATCATTGTGTAGGCATTGCACCTGCTGATATTTAGACACGGGGAAGAGCAGGCGACTGTCCAGCTTGGCATTGTACTGGGCCAGTGACTCATGCCGGTAGTGGTTGATGAGCTCCACCACAGAGAGGAAAGTAAGAGGCTCTGAGAAACCATACTTCCCCCCGCGGTGAAAAATCTTGATCAGCTTGTTATTGCCTCCTTTCCTGCAATAAACAATCACAAGGTTTTGATCATGTCTTGTCTCTGTTAGAAATTCCCCTTGGTAATGATGCATATCAAACAAATGATACACCAGCACACCTACGCAAAGCATTCGTCTCATAACAAGAACCACCGTTTGGTCTGAGGAGGCGCTCACCTGAGGGTCAAGGTATACTCTCCTTGCACTTTGCTTGAAGCATCCCGCACCAGGAACGTACCATCAGGAGTGTCTCTCATCTTCTCATTCACCTCCTCTCTAAAACCATGTGTACCAAACAGAGATGAATACAGAAATATACATACAGAAATGTGTGATTATCTTTACAGCCGTATAGGTAATTATGTCAGTGATTTACCTGGAAATGTCTCCCCAGTACCATTCAGCTTCGTTCAGTAAGCTGTTGTTTCCATTGGTCACAGATGAGGCCATGGCTTTGACTTTGGGCGGTTTAGGAGGGAGAGCTGGATAAACAAGGCAAATAAGATACAAATATTTATGATTAAAATAAATACATTTTTATTTATCCCTACATGACTGGGCCAACATTTGCTTTAAAGAATTTCATGCATCGTCAACATGGAAATGTGCAAGGTTTTGTTACAGGCACAGTCTCAGGAGCCATAAGATAATTTAACATATTCCTCAGCATGTTTACTGTAAATACACTTAATAATGAAAGCGGACAGTGCTGCAAAATAAATAAATGTTTAAAATATGCAGCTACGTAAACAAGGAGAAGTGAAAATAAAATTGTTTACTGAAGTATAACCAAGGCCTGACCACATTTGCTTTTAACTTTGACAAACAATATTTACTGTGAAAAGCATTATAAAAATTTATTTAGCTGAAAATGTTTCTCTTTAGGATTACAGACTTTACTAACGCTGAGTGAAAAAAGATACATTGTCAGCTTAGCAAATAATAAAGTAAATATGTTCCACAAAATACCTTAATCATTAGCTTCGTCTCTAAAACCAATGATTAACTCCGGAAATACTTTATAGATGAAAACATAGCGCTGCATTTCTGTATTTCTCTCACAAGGGTGAAACAACAGTTTAATCTGGGAATAAAACTAAGCATAGCTATTGTACAAAGTGGCAAAAATGGCACAGGTGTCTCACCGGGAGGAGTCGGCTCTTGTTCCCAAATTCTCTCCAAAAGAAATCTCTCAACTGCAACCGCAGGAAAGCCCTCATCTTCCTCTGACCTTTAAATCAAACACATAGAAATGAAGTTGTATATTTCTCAGCAACAGATTTCCAGAACTTGTTTCCAGCCAATAGAAACACAAGAAAAGAGCTCACCTGCTCACAGGGCCCCTGATCAGCAGAGGGCCAAAGATTTGGCCGAGGGTGTGAATGTCGAGGCCGTTGTGCTCGGTGCGCTGGCAGACCTTCTCCAGGTGTCTGAGCAAATAATGCAGCGTCCGGAGGTTTTGCAGTGGGATCTCAGGCCTCTCCAGCACCTGCAGCAGCTGCCCCCGTCTCCTCCCTGAAGGGACGTCTGTTGTAAGCGACATAAGCATGAACGCCTGGGTCTTCAGACACGGCAGACACTCAGAGCTGTTTGCTTGCTGAGTTCTGTTACTTTCTTAACACTGTGCTCTTTCGGCCTGCACAGATGAGCGAAAAGTGGCACATACCTGATTCTAGCTGCACTGCTGCCTGAAGGTCTGTATAAACACAGGGAGGGATGATGGGGGCAGGAAGTTCCTGCAGGTACCAAATGAGAGCTTCCGAGAGGGCATGAATGTCCCACTGTCCCACGTCCAACTCCTGCAGCTCTGCACAGAGACAAATGACCAGCCTCATTATGATGCACATTTTACAAATCAGCAGTCGCAGCAAGATACATGTTAGATCTAATCCCATACAACCCTTTCAAACAGAGTTACAGAAATAGGCCGGAACTTATGGTAACCGAACAGCAAAGCTGGTAAACATTATCCCTTTAACAACTGTTTACTTTGTACCACTCCTAATTATCATAAAAGTTTTTTTTAAAGCTAAAAAGCAAAAACAAAAAATCTGAGACTTTGATAATACAATTTAAAACTGGAAGGAATGCTTTAAAATATTGTTTATATGTAAATGATTATATAAACTATAGATACAAATTTGTTCTGAACATTTGAGCAATGCTCTTCAGAAAAATCCTCAAGGTCCTGCAGATTCTTCAGTTTTCCAACATCCTTTACATATTTTAACCCTTTCCAGCAGTGTGATTTTTAACCTTTTCCAACTGTAAGATTTTGAGATCCATCTTTTCACACTGAGGACAGTTTAGGGACTCAAGCAGCTATTAAAAAGGTTCATTCACAGATGCTCCAGAAGGAAACAAGATGCATTAAGAGAATTTGCGGATCAAGGTAAATTGTACTCAATTTACTTAATGTACTTAAACATAAGAAAACTTTGAACATATTCAACCTGATCAAAAGTTTTCACCCCCTCTTAAGGCTCTTAGTGAATCTTGCTTTCTTCTTTGCATCTGTAAATGTTTGAATTAGTGCTGTGAAATGATTCATTGCGATTAATCGTATCCAAAATAAAAAAAGTGTTTCTTTACATAATATACTTGTTTATACTGTGTATATTCATTAAGTAAATATAAATACAAACACATGCATGTATATATTTAATGAAAATATGTTATGTTTATATATTAAATATATTTAGATATAA
>JAUCMS010000044.1:8154404-8168497 GCA_032357445.1 Enteromius radiatus | reverse complement strand
TAGATATAATATCAAATATAAGAAAATAAATATATAAATGCATTTACATGTAAACATTTTCAAAATATATACAGTACGTGTTTTAATATAAACAGAATGAATAAACACAGCATAAACGCATATATTATGTAAAGAAAATTTTGGATGCGATTAATCACGATGAATCATTTCACAGCACTAGTTTGAACCTTTTTTTAGTAGTTGTGTTGAGTCCCTAAACTATCCTCAGTGTGACAAGATAGAACTCAAAATCAAACAGATACTGTTAGAAATGATTCAAATATGCAAAAGATGCTGGAAAACTGAAGAATCTGCAGGACATGGAGGATTTTTCTGAAGAAAAATTTTGTCTAATCTCTCTTATTTTGTTACAATTATTCACAGATTCTGCAAGGGGTGCCCAAACTTTTGCATAAAACTGTAGATAGATAGATACTTACTGTTTAGAATATTTTAAAAATAATACCTAGATTTATTATGATCCAAGAAATATAAGTTAAAATATTTATTCAGATATATATGGATAGAATCTGAGGGTGCAAAAAAAAAAAATCTAAATATTGAGAAAATTGCCCAAATGAATTCTTAGCCATACATATTATGAATATTTACAAATTATCTTCATGAAACATGATCCTACAATATCCTATTGTTTTTCTGATAATCAATCATTTTGACCGATACAGTGTATTGTTGGCTATTGCTACAAATATAACATGCTACATAATGATTGGTTTGTAGCCCAGGATCACAAATGAGCAGAACAGCAAGACTTCCAGATATTAAGAAGAAGACAAAACATTAAAAGCAACCAAAATCCTTAAGCCCTGAAACTGAATAACTCTGACCAGCTTCTCCTGCACAAGAAGTGCATACCTAAGGATGAGAAGGGCGATTAAACTCACCAGCGAGGCTCTGTCGGTCAGAGGCTGAAGCAGTGGATGTCCTGTATAGTGTCCTAGAGTCCAGACCTAGCAGAAAATCGAGGCGTTAGCTCATCTCTCAAAAATAGATCTTCCATGCCAGCTTGGATTAGAGGAGCAGTTACATCTAAACATTAAATGTAAAAGCCCGGAGATATAAATATATCCAGTCACGCTATCGGGAGAACTGGGAAAACAGCCCAGCTGAATCCCTGAGCTCTGCTTTAATCTGTGAAGAAGTGAGAAGACGGCTTCAGTCAAGCCAGACGGTCCGAGCGCCGCTCAGTCTCTCGCTCAGGGGAGAAAGAGAGAGACGGCTCACAGCAAAAGAGGAAATCTGGATGTTAATAACTGCCATATGGTGTAATAAGAAACATTTCACACATTTCATTTATTATCTTCAATGTGGAAATACCTATTAAAAAATGAATATCTATTAAAAGAAGTAGAAATGCAATGTTGTTTTTGTATTTTCGTTCTTTCTTGTGGCTGGAGGCGCTTTGCAGGGATTCCTGCTCACTCTGTATCATGTGTCAGGTTCTCTAACCAACAAACCACAAACAATAAAGCACTTTACATGACATTCAACAACACAAAAGTATTACCTGTCTGCTCAATTGCTTCAACCAACTTAATAAGATTAGGAGGAGCAGTTTCCGGGTGTGTGAACTGTTTGGTCAAGTCCAGGACTGGAGCAACTGAAACAGCAGAGGGGAAAAAAAGACCTCAAACTTCTGCTTATAATGATTACGTGAATATATCATCCTCTGAACATTTCATACAAATAAAAAATGTCCAAAATAAAAGGAAGGAAAACCCTTTTAAACCAAGAGCAAATTTCAAAAAAGTCAAAAGTGGAAACATTTACTTACAACTTGAATGTTAATTTACATACTTTATTTATAATAATTAACATTTACATTTTTAAATATATTTTGAATGTAAAAAGACTTTATAAGCTGTAAAAGAAAAAGTTTTGGGGAGTGATAGCACATAAGCTAAAAAGCTCAAATAATATATATATATTTTTTTATACACAGAGTCTGCAGAGATCCTCTTTGTGATATCATTTCCTGTTTTGTGTTTACTCCTCATTTTTTGGCTGCACAAGATGTGCATATAAACATAAAAACACAATCATACAGTACATATTTTGAAATAAATGTACAGGCATTTACATGTATATATTCACATGACTTATATTATACACAAATATGTTTAATACACATTAACACCCATCTCCAGTCTAAAGTGTCACATGATCCTTCAGAAATCCTTCTAATATGCTAATTTATAATTAGAATTATCAATGTTGTGATGGCAAATATTTTTTTTGAAACTTTTTTTCAGGATTCTTTGATGAATACAAAGTTATAAAGAACAGCATTTATTGAAAATATAAATCTTTGCCATCGCTTCTTATCAATTTAACACGTCCTAGCTGAATATAAGTTTTCATTTATTTCAAATAAAATTAGGATACCACAAGATGACTTAAAATGAGTGCCTTATAAAATTGTAAAATGTTTCTTAACACCAGCATTTACTCTGGCACTCTTCATTCTCATTTCTGAATTGTGGTTTGCAAGATTGCAGCCTTCTCTACCTACTGTTGTGACTCACTGTCCCAAGGCCAATGTTTTAAATTTGACTTTGACTTGCCTGTTACCTTTTTTAAATACAGCGCTAAATGTGCAGTCCTTCGTGGAATACTAAAGCTGCCAAAAGCAGCAACTGTCTAGCGGAGAAGACTGTTGACGTGATATAATGAGAAGGCTCTTCTATAAAATCAGATGCAGGCCACGTCTCCCACTTTCTCTTCTGTCTCAGGAGAGCAATGGCTTCGAGATGTATAATTGCATATGGGTTTTTTTATGACAGTTTTTATACTTTGCTTCCTTCCTTCCATATCCTAAAACCCCTTGATGACCTCTTGCATTCACACAAAGGCAATTAAACTCAAAAACTAACCAAAATAACTAAGCAGACGTTAGAATGCATTACAAAAAAAAAACCACAGTAAAAGATAATGAAACAGAAATAAAAACTAAATAGATGGAGCTACACAGGAAAACAAAAATGGGTAAAAAAAAAAGTCTTTATCATACAAAAGATTTTAGTGGTGAAAAAACAAAAACCAAAAACCCACCGTTTCCTCCTGTCTTATTCTACCCCTTCTGGAGCAAGAGCTGCCTTGGCCCTTTGCGTGAGTGGAGCACAATAAACGATTTAATCAAAAGTCCTGAACAAGCAAAACCCCACTGGCCGTGTGCCAGACCCTCCTTTTCAGGCCCACCACAAAGAGGCCAGAGCTTGGCTGCCTTCGCCTCCTGGCAGTGCAAGGCTAAACCACGTCTGATTATTAATTTTGGAGTTCAGACGAAGTGCCATGTCAGCACATTCCACTTTTCCACTGCACGTTAAACATGGAACTTGCTGGCTTTTCCCTCTTACACACATGAAGCCTGCCTCTTCCACCCTCAATATTTCCTCATCTCACAGATTTACCACGACAAGGACGTCAATCCACGTTCTACCCCTAATGCGCGTTTTATCTTTCCTTTCCTAGAGATGCATTACAGAAATGCCCTTAACTTAATTTTTGAAATAAGAGTTTTTTTTCCTGGGAACTTACATTGGTTACTAAACAGAACAGGAAAGGGTTAGGTTACTTGTAAAGCAAAATAAAAGAACAAAATTAAGCTTTATTTTGAGATTTCATTGTCAAAAGATCATTTACTCCTGAATACAAATTTAAAAGGCTGTTTTACATTTTTTCATCTTTATCAGAGTCAAAAAATGTATTGGAATACACAAACCCTCATGTACTGTTCCGGGTTAATTTGATCCTTTTTGATTTTTGAGTTGTTGGAAATATCAGTTAACTTGCGTATTTTTTCTGGAAATGTTGTGACTTTTCCTAATTTAGGGTCATAAACATGCATGCAAAGTTTCAACTCGCTCATGTGTTTTGAAATGTCCAAAACAAAAATATTTACGTTCGTACTGTTCCCCAGTCAATTTGACCTGCATATTATTTTTATTTTAAGGCTACTCCAAAGACCCAAAATAACAACAAATCTTGGTTATATCTCATTATGTTAGTCTTTTACTATCCTGTGAAGCAAAAAGTAGCATTTTCCAAAAAAAAAAGTGTCATTTCAATACAAAAACATATTTTGTCTGCCAAATTTGGGAAAAAATGAGCTATCATTTGTTTTTTTTTCAATCAGTTTTTTTTTCTTGAAATTTTGTGACTTCTCATTTAGGGTCATGAACATGCATGCAAAGTTTCAACATGTTGATGTGTTGTGAAATATGCATACAGAAATTTTTATTTTAATATATATTTTTTAAAAATATATATTTATATATTTTATATAAAATATAAATATAAGTTACTTGAATATTTGATTTGAATTCTAAATCTCTTGAATCTCTAAAACATATATAAAAACACATGCACATATACAATAGAATGAGGACAAATGAAGATTCTATCGCTATTTATCTATTGCTCTGCAATTTTTGTGAAAAACAGTCACCAAATATGAAAACTAGTCCGAAACCTTTCAAATGATATGTAGTCTGTCATGATTACTTTAGGTTTAAACAGAGATATTATCATTAAACAATGTACAATCACAAACATTTTATAGGTGTGAAGAGTGGTAGTCAAAAATGGCTAAAAACATTTTTATAAATCCTAAATTCATATATTCATTCTTTGAAATGTGTGAAAAAGTCATTTGCAGTTGGGAGAAGGCTACGTGGGGATAAATGAGTGGAATTTACATACCATTTGTCCCCAGTACTCTTACTCACTTTGACTTATTACACTCTTCCTCTTACTGTGTGTACATATACTTTATATATTTACAGAGTCATATTCTTTTCTACTTCTATTCTCTTTTTATTCTATTTGATTTTATTGCTAGTTTATTTTTTATCTTATTTTATATTATATTTATTTACTGTACTTATTTTTATATTCTACTTCTATTTTGCCGTTTTACTTTTACTTAATTGTTTTCTAATGTGTCAATTTGTTGGAGCAGTCGTGCAATACATTTCACTTCATGTTGTACCGTGTATGTATGTGAATGTGACAAATAAAATTTGAATTTGAAGTACTGATATTAACAGTAAACTTGATTGTATGTTTTTTTTTCACTGTTAAAATTTTTATTTTTTGCTAAATTACATTGAATCCGATTAGGGTCATTTTGAGGAAGTGACCTGATTTCGAACAGTAGATTAGGGTTAAAAAAAAAAACTTAATATTGTTGTTGAGAATTGTTAAAAAAGTGAGTTACCAGTTTTTGTAAATTAATTCCTTATATTTTTCATAAAAATAAAGGAATTTATGTAATGACAATTAGTTTGATATCAGTAATATAGTTTGTTTTGCCGCTCCTCAACTCAAATCCACTTCATGTGGTATAACTAACTAAATAAAACTGGAAATGACATATGGACCTCTGCATGACTGTCAAGAGGTGTCAAGGTCAATAAGCCTCTTAAAATATTAGATAATTGGACTATTTTTATCACAAGGCTCTTGGTTTCTCAAAACCGTATGAAAGCAGCATGAATACAATGAGTATAAGCACATGCATTTTAAATAAAACTCTGAAAAACTCAGCTGCTTACTTTACAGGGTGGTGGTCATTGATAACAAAATATAAAACCATCCTAAATATATTCCTTTACTAATAAACAAACTAAACTGTAGCTGAAAACTGGCACAAACAGTCAAGCACGCAGCAGGGGCTTTTGAGCAAAATACTACTTTTAGGAAAAACAGCTGTAGCCCTGCAGTCATTGTTGGTTTTTGGAGAGAGAACCAACTAATCATTACCCAATTATAGTCGTCTTGGTAGCCTGCATTCTGGCTGGCCTGCAACTGAACGTGCCCTGGGAAAAAACAACTGCAACAACTAATGATATGATTACAGCAACAGCTTGCTTTATTTGCTTGTCACACGGGCAAATTCGACCATATCTGGGTTTGTATGATAGTCTTTTCTTCTGTTGTTTATCATTTTGTCCCTTCTGAATTCAAGTTAAATAACAGCCTTTCGGTAGGCCGAAGCGATCCACTTTGCAGTTGTACTTGTGTGTGGGGTTTGGTTTTCTGCTCGACTTGTGCTCTGATGTGTTCATTAACTTTGATACGGCCGTGCTTTACTAATGGAAAATGATGTCTTTGTATTTGTTGAATATGATTATGTAAGACAACTTTCACCCACATTGCTTTGTGCAGTTCAGTAATCTGGGCACCTCTTTTATGGCTAACTGAAGGTCTAGCCCATTTCCTTTCTCTGGAGCTCTAAACCTCTCAACATGTTTTAATCTTAATGCAGTGCAAACGGTATTAAGAAACACAACGCACAAAAACTGCAAGTACAAGAGACAGTCTTATTTAGCTCAAGTTTCTTTTTGTTGAGCATAATCGGCTTCAGGCCCAACAGGCTTTCCTCACAGACGCAGTGCAACAGAAAAGAAAGAAAGAAAAGCGGAAAAACTCAATTTTGATCAACTAATATATTTTACAAATACTTCTTTTGTATTCCAGTTCATAAGCAAGTTTGGAGACATTTTTGAAGGATTCTACAGTAAACTTTTGAAACACTAATAATTGAATAACACTTAAATGTTTAGCGAATCAAAATAAATATCCATTTTTCATACTGTACAACTATTATGTTGCAGTGCTATAACACCTAAATTCACTTTTTAGCATTTAAAACTATTAATTTTAGTTTTTAGGAATAAATAAAACAATATATATTTAAAAAAATTATAATAATTCAAAGCATTATATTTACCTCAGGAAAGCAATTTAGTGTCCATACATTTGTTAACCAAATACAATAAATAAATAATTGTAGAGGTGCATTTTATTATATTTGTAAATATTACATATTTATTACATTGCTATTTAACCCATTAGTAATGTTTTATTTGATAGCACAAATAATACTGAACAAGAAACACAGAGAATTTTTACAGTTATTGTTATAAGCCAGAGTTGTTCATCCCTAGTTGGAATCTTTCCCAAATGTCTACTCTGCCCAATTCATCAAATTAATACTGATAGCATGACCTAGAGTGTTTATACCTAAAAATCTTCTTTAATTTTGTCCGTCACAAGAAATGGATAATGCTTGATAAATTCTGCTGTACAGTCCAAGTAACAATATGCCAGGCAAAAGCATCATGAGAAAGATTCAAACTTTAATACAGCCTCAGTTCGGAGGCCTTAACAAGCCCTCGACTAATTCTTTGAAAGAAAGTTCAGGGTAAGGAGCCGGGGGAAAATTCAAGGGGCCTTCTCTTTCTGAGAATTGTAGTGAGTGGATAGTTTATAGCTGCCTGGAGACAATATCAGAAGAGTCTGTGAAACAGGGGAGGAGGAACAGGCGGAGACTGTAGAAATGCCAAGCCATGGTTCACTTCAGCAAGCAGTAAAACTGAGGCCAGGAAAAGAAAAAAGGAAAAAAAGAGAGAGGGAGAACTTCTGCCACAGGCTGCGAAACAACCAAGTTCGACTTTGTTGATAGTGTTGGTGGATTTCGATTAAATCACATGAAATCTCTCTCTAACTAAACGAAAGCACATGGATATGGGAAAACACCATATAAAGAGTAACAGCTCTGTTCGTAATTATATGGGCTGATATTTCCAAAGCTACGATCATTTTCACATTTTCTTTACAGATGCTTTTCTGCCGTATTAACATGTTAGCTAACACAAAGAGTGTGCTGTCAATAACTCCAGCTGGAGGAAAACCCCAAAAAAACAACATGTACTAGATCAAAGCCATCAGCTTTCAGAATAAATGCTGGTGTGTGGCTTATTAGTAGGCTACTATAGTCATCTGACAGATTTTTTTAAATTTTGCTCAACCAGTTTAATGAATGTAAATTTTCTTGAAATGCGTGTCTTAAAAAAAAAGCATTAAAAAGTATATAGTTTTTACTTTTTTCATGCAATGACACTGTAACATTCTGTTCTATTCTGTTTTCAGTTGAAGCACTAACAAAACTTCACTTCATGCAATAATCACAATGAGTTTTCTTACTTTTGATATGAATAGGTCTCAAATTTGGCCAGTTTTATCATACAAAATCAAACAATATTTACCATTTTAGCACAATTTAACGGGGGACATCGAATGCCCAGTTTCAAGAAGTTGAAATAATTCTTTTGAGTGTAAGTGAAAAGTATAGGACATACTTTTGTTAAAATTGCTCAGTGGTAGTTATTATAAAAATGTATTGTTTCTTTTTAAAAAGCAGAAATACATCAAATAAACAGCTTGGAAACAAAATGCCATCTGAGGAAATCCAATTCATTTCCACAGCTTTTTAGCAACCTAGAAAAATATGTACTTAAAGGCAGCTTATACAATTTCTGAAAGCCAATGTTGACATTTGAAATCACCAAAACAAACATGCCCCATCCCATAGCTCTGCCCCACACACCAGTTTAAGCAACCCAGTCAATGAGTTCTGTGAAACAAAGCAGTACCAATGTTACACCATCTATACAGGACACGAGTGGCGTGACAAAATACTATAGAAATCATTATAATCAGTGACGCTAACTTACACGGGACGCAAGCGGTGAGACAAATCTCCGACAGAAAACTGTTGCTGCGTTCCATTTATGACATGCTCACATGAATTTCGAATGATTTTCAATGGTCGCTTTATCACGTCCAGCGTAACTAACATATCAAGAAGAACCAAAACAACCTCGGCGTCCGATCGCAGGCCTTCCACTCCACATACCGAATGTCATCTGCTGCCTGTCGAAGACTTGCACAGAATAGAGGCGTTTTCATTTAGAGAAATGTTAGCTATTCTAAGGTGAATAAACTATGGCTATGAATCATTCTGTTGATTCTGTTATATAGCGACTCCATCTGAAGCTTTCTTTTCCCCTATTGTTTTGCTAATATAGATATATTTTAAAGAATACATAAACAGTGGTATATAAGTGATTCTTATGCTAATTTCCAAAATCCATGAAATAACGTAATCGTTATTCCAACATTCAGAACAGTTTCTGGTACAGAAGTTTTCCCTCACAACCTTTTTATAACAACATTAAACTTTGAACAGAAAATTATTTATTTATTGCACGTTGGGGAGCACAAATATTATGTAAGCAGTTGAGCTTAAGTGAAGTGGTACTAAATCAACCAAATAATGAAAATTTTAAAAGCCCAAGAATACATATAATATTACATGTAATATTGTATAAATAAGTTGATTATTCATTATTACATTGCTAAAAATAACCAATTACTCAGATCTCACCGTATGAAAGATTAATAAAAAAGCATTTCTTATTAACTAAAAAGGAAGAACGGTACACTTGAAAATGTAATTAGCTTTCTTAATCTTACATGTCTAGATTGATTCTTAATAATAGAGCATAAACTCTGTAGTCTTTAGGCTACAGTAACAGCAGCAGCGAAAAGGAAAGTAGCTCCTCCCAGTCCTAGGACACCCACTCCATCTGTGGCCGACTTAAAATATTTTTTTATTTTACTAATTTATTTATTTTAAGTTACATTGTGCTTTGTTTGTATAATATCTGGAATGCTGGAATGTTAAAAAAATGTTCGGTACTATTTAATTATTGTAGGGGTGAAAAAATTGGCAAAATAAATGGAAAAAAAAGCGAAACACCGCGTTCGGTATTCGGCTTTCAGCCAAGCATTTCATTATTATTCGGCTTCGGCCAAGAATTTCATTTCGGTGCATCCCTACTTTCAATGCTACATTCTCAAAGCAAATCCATTTAAGCAGCAGGCAAATGTCTCAAGCATGTAGGTCAATTCCCTACATCTGCATAAGAAAAGTTAGTTGATTTAAGCTAGTAGCAACTTGCCTTTAGAAAGAAGGCACTAAAGCAATACTGATAGGAACATTTTATTCATTTTCATGACTTCTGAGGACCCAAAAAGTGTGTGTGTGTGTATC
Organism: Enteromius radiatus; assembly: GCA_032357445.1. NCBI lineage: Eukaryota > Metazoa > Chordata > Actinopteri > Cypriniformes > Cyprinidae > Enteromius > Enteromius radiatus. Next base: position 8,158,575 of record JAUCMS010000044.1, on the reverse strand, counting down.
TGCATACATCTATACTGTTCATATTTCTAGGCCTAGTTGTAAATCTGTGGTTGCACAACTCCAGATATCCACAGAATGGGAATACCCATCATTCCCAATTCAATACTTTTCATGTCTCTTGTATTTGAAAACACAAAGAACACAGAATTTTATAGATTTTCCTAAATGCGGATATAACTCGAAAGCAACATCCAACTTGTGTGTATCTCGTCCTGACATTCAACACTTCAAAGCACACCAAAACTTCTCTTGCGTTCTCTTTTTAGTCAGTCACAAGCATCACAGATTGAATATGACAACTTCTTTTTAGTGTGCACAGCAGTGCTGGAGACTTTTAACTATCCAAAATAGGGACACAAAGGAGACATTGAAGCAAAAAAAAAAAAATCACCTGATGGAGTGGGAATGTGCAGATGAAGCTGAAAGCCCTACCTGATACATATAACTCTCCAGATTGGCCTGGTGAACTGCCAGGCCTCCAAACATACTATAATTTACTGCTTCCTGAGGGCATAAAAGGAGGAGGAGAAAGAGCTCGAGGAAAGTGCCAGAGAAACACAGGAGCAGACCGTTTGGGAAAGGACACACTAGATAAGCATCCATGCAGCCATGTAGATGATCATGTTAACGATACCAGAAGAGGTTTATGCAGCAACGGCATTTTAGTTTACCCAAATATAATAAGTGAACAGTTATTTATAGATACATTAATAACCTAAAGTACCTTTTGTGCATTAATGGCAATTTAAAAAAAAATTGAATTATGTGTAAAGGGCAAAACATTCTTAAATTAGCAAAATCTCTGATGATTCAATGAAGAATTGCATTGCAGGACTGCTATTAAAAGCAAAAACCTTCTTTTCCTTCAAAAAAAAAAAAAAAAGTATAAAAATTCACATGTTTATTACGAGAGATCTGAGGTGTGATTCAAAAAGCCAGCAGTCAGTCCTCAAAACAAAACAGGTTATGACAGCTCTTTAGCACAGCTTATAGTTAGTCATTGGTCACCACAGTAAAAGCAGCCAGTCTTACCCTGCGAGGAGGCTGTTGGCTCAGGTCTGGGAACAGCAGGAAGCGGTCTCTGAGAACGAGGCTGGCAGGACGGCACTGACATTTTCACAGGTCCCACATACTGCACGTACGTCCCTGGAAAGTCTCCCCTCTGTTTAGTTCGCTCGTTAAAGCCCAAGATCCAGCCAATGCATTCTGGGTGCTCCTCCTCTCCCTCTTGGATGCCAAGCGACAGCAGAGATGCTTTGTCGACCGTCAGGATATCACCAGACTCAAGGTCAATGTCATCCTCCCAGTCCTTAGAGTAGGAGTACAGAGATCTGTACTGGAAGCCATCGGCAGCCATTTTCAGGGTTTACACTGACAATCACCCCAGGAAGAAGAGCTTCGGACTGGGGATGAAACTTTGCGAGGGTGCAAATGATGTCGTACCGTGGGATGTTTGGTTAAAAGCTAAGTGCTTCTGACCGGAGCTCGTACACGGGCATGCGCGGCGGCAATGGCTTAGACCTGACCGGTGTTGGCCAAGCAGGCCACTTTTCTCAACTTGAACCCACGGTTCAACCAAATGATCGAACAGAGGGAATGCAGCATGCTCATTGAGGCTCCAGAAAAGAAATAAAAGAATTAAGTGCTTCACAGATTTATTTTGCCAAATCAGCTGGTGTCGTCTTATAGCAGGTTGCTCAACATTCCCTCTCAAGATGTGATCCTCCCAGTGTAACGTGATGACTGTATGGAAAAAAAGACAAGTATATTAATTAAGAGTGAAACACTCACAGTCTCCCTTTAGTCTCCCTAAAAAATGGTAATAAATTAATCACAACAACTTTACAGTCAAACTTCAGGAAGGCTTTGTTCATCATCTCGGCTCAAGAATTCATGACAGAATGTTTAATATTCAAAGAATTAAATAAATGTTGTGTGTCACCTGTCTTTCAGAGAAAATGCACAACACTGAGGCCAACTGTAGGCTTCACAAACTTTTATAAATGCACTAAACATGATGCACCTCATACATGCTTCATATGATGAACATTCGTAAGACCAGGTGAATTTTTAAACACCATAATCCTAAAGCAAACAAAACCCAATCAGGAACAAGCCATTGCACTTACCTTGGAACAATTAAAGCCAGAAATATCAAAGCCATTAATGTCGAAGTTAGTAACCAAATATTTCAATTTCAGAACATAATTTAAAAAATTGTCTAAAAGAAAAAAAATGTTCACAATTGCTTTGGGAATTGCATTCCTGAATGAGCGCAGGTCACGTAAGTTTCAAAATAGTCCAGTAGGAAGTCCAAATTATCCCAATTATTATAGCACGCAGTTGATATTAAGCATATTTGCAATATGCATCACTTATATGACGGAATGGCAAAACGTATAATTTTTTTCATGCGCATGCGCACCTTCGAATCAGGGGCTTATGCTCATATACCAATAAAGTGATATTTTAAAGGACTGCCGACCCTGTGGAAAGATTACAGTCTAATAAACAGCGTCAGAGGGTCCACAAGCATCACAGAGCAACACTCACCCTACTTTGACCAAGCGCACTAGGGTCTCAGTCCGACATCCTCAGTGTAGAGAAGAGAGGTGCAAGCACAGACACGTGGCACTGACATACCCAACCACAGCCTGCAATCCTCACACCACCGAAACACCCCCTCCGAAACACGTCATCCCCCTTTCCGCCTTTTCATCATTATAACTCAAGTATTTCATGTAATGCTACTGAACTGTACGACGGGAGTTCATTCAGGAAAAAAGAAAAAGTCCATTCGGAGTCTGAGTGCTAAAAGTAAAAGTTGTGCTGAGAGAAATCCTCATCTTTACAGTCAAGCACACAGCTTAAACTGCAGGACGGCGGCTAACGGATTCATTCGCATCCTTTCCTCCCCTTTATTCAGTCTGAGCAGAGCAGTTCGCAAAACACTGTGACCAAGGCAGAGCACAAAATAATTAATGAATCGAGGCAGGAAACTCACTGTTGCTACAGAAGGGAAAAGGTAATCCTGGATTCCTATTGGGCAGCATATGGCCATGTGCTCGAGAATCACCAGAGAAGCTGGGGCAAATCAAGCAAACGTTCTAATATTAGAAAATGTATCTAGGCAGTGATCAAACCCTAAACCTTCAAACTATACTGCTTTTCTGCAGTGGATAACTTTTTGTGCTCATGATAGGAATATGTGTATGCCTGCATGTTTTGAGTATTCTGAATGAGAGACAAGCAAAGCAAAATTGAAATGTTGGTTGGATGAGGCATGTCTAATCAGGACTATGGTATATTATTAGGATCACTCAAACGCAGGAAAAAGGACTGGATTGTGCTTGGCTTTCTGCTGAGGGAACAGGATCAGGATTCTCTGTTGTACTGTGCATGTCTTCAGCCTCAGGCTACCAAGGTAGGAGTTTTAATCCATCCACAAGACCCGTCTTAGTTTTAAGAAATTAGGACATGTTGAGAAGGAAAGAGATGAGCCTGTGTAGGTACGGAAAGCTTATGCAATATTTTTTCCTCTCTCGTTTCATTGACTAATGCCCACGAGTCTGGTGACAGACAGTGTTCTCCAAACAATATGTCCTTTTAAAGCCTGGAGTGTGCAGGACTGAAGGAATGGCATACAGAACATACCCTGTAGATATAATATGGAATGCAACGGTTCAGATAAGGACATCATTGCTAATTAAAGTTAAAGTGTGTATTTTCATTTTAAAATACTTATGTGTGCGGCCAACTATAAGTAATCCATTAGCATGTTCACTGCCATGAAAAAGGCAAACACTGTAGTGCTTTCAAAACATTGCTTTGTTTGTTTGAGCATCCTGACAAGCCCAACACAGCAACACTGGCTTAACCAATGGTGTAACTCTGGTTTGCACTAATATATATCCCTGCTGAAAAACCAGCGTATGCTGGTTAGGTATGTTTTGATACTGGGACGCTGGTTTAATCTGTGACCACCATAAACCAGCAAAAAGATCATCTTAAACCAGCAAAGGACTAGTATAAACCAGCATAAACAAGCATTGAAACATACCTAACCAGCATGCTGGGGGTTTTTTTCAGCAGGGATATATATATATATATATATATATATATTAGTGCTGGGCAATGATTAATCGCGATTAATCGCATCCAAAATAAAAGT
>JAUCMS010000044.1:8110481-8154304 GCA_032357445.1 Enteromius radiatus | reverse complement strand
ACAATGCACTTATGTAGGTCTATGTACTGTCTGTAGGAAGTGTAACACTGAACAAAAAAAGGCTTACAGTAAGTCATGATGAATGGAGAAGTAGTCATTGTGTCTTACATTCAGCACATCAGTGTTCAACTGGTTCTTATAAATTTCTATTCATGTGATGGTTTGTGTGTGTCATTTGAAAACAAAATACCATTTTGAGAAGAAATTACATTGTTTTTAAATTAAAGTTTGCAGAAGAAAACCGAAGGACTGTATTGTATAAAAGTCACGCCTTTAAAAACGTTTTGACTGATTTGATATTATGTTAAAAATAAAAATTGACAACAGACAGTGCAATAACTGCATTTTGCCCTAATATTAATTTTCTTTTTCCCGCATTGTTGAATCGAAGGAATCAGAATCGCACATTTCTTCTCATTTCTAATCTTCATTCGAGCTCGTAATCTTCGCGCGCCCCAGATGTGCGTGTTCACTACACCCACGCGCACGGACGCGCGCACGCAGCAGCGTCTCATTGAACCAGAGCGGAGCCCAAGAGGAGCGAAACATGGCGACCTCGAATAATCCGCGAAAATTCAGCGAAAAGATCGCGTTACACAACCAGAAGCAAGCGGAAGAGACAGCTGCGTTCGAGGAGGTGATGAAAGACCTGAGCATTACTCGGGCGGCGCGTGTAAGTGTGACTGTTTTCTCTCTTCTGACAGCGTTGATCAGCAGAGCTGCGGGGCAGGATTTGTGTTGATACGACACGCACAGAACCCGCCTGTCTGGACGTAAACAATAACAAACGCCCCTCTCCAATGCGCCTTTATTTTTAGCGTTGATATAGGCCGCCTTCTAATGGACACCATTGAGATATTTGATAATAAAAAGACGGTCACGACGAGGCCTTAGAAAAGTTGCCGTGCTCACAGCTGCAGTGGAGGAGTGTGAATGGATTGAGCATGTGTGTTTGACAGCCACAGTATAGTCTCTCGCCATTATAGCTGGCTGCAATCAAGGCCGTATCCAGTGCATTTGAGCATATACATATTAATTTCAGGTGTCATTCGTTCCCAGAGGCTTAAATCTGATTGTTACAAACATTCATATAATTAAGCCATACATAACAATGCATTTGCTCAGTGCATTTATCCCTAAAATAACGACTCCAGCAAACTCTGATGACAGGGTTGTGATTATACAGGCAGTGCTCTACTAACATCCCAATTAAGATCCGGGCTAAATACAGCTTATTTCAGAGCTGATCATTTTCTTTTGTTTTCGGGTTTAATTGTTCAGTGTGTTCTTTTACAGTGTTGGAACGTGGTATCAATCATTATGCTGTGTTCCTCATTTTTTAATCCCATTGTACAAAAGTGTTTGTTAAATTATTACATGCTTTTTTTTTCATTTCATTATGTCATTGAATTTCTTAGCTGTAACTCTCCATGATAATTTGTGACTCTTTTTTTTTCAGTGTTTGAATCTTCCATTGCTACCATTATATAAAATATGTGGGATATTCAAGATAACGTGCCTGCCTAGAATGGTTTATTAATACATCTCTAATATATATTAACTAGGCATCAACTGCTTAGATTTTTGTTATTTTCTTACAGTTGTTACTGGAAGTTTACACCTATTCCTTCCCATTCACACCAAAGATGATAACAATAACGTTTAAGTAGTTATTGTTCTGATTTTATTCTTGTTTCCACTTGATGACACAATGATGATTTATAATCAGAAGCCCCTTTGGGTAATATTACATGTATATTGTCTCAGTTTTTTGTTGTTTTCTTTATTGCAGTTACAGTTACAGAAGACGCAGTATTTACAGCTCGGTCAGAACCGAGGACAGTACTATGGCGGCTCTTTGCCAAATGTCAATCAGATTGGAAACACCACCATTGACCTTCCCTTTCAGGTGAGGAGCGCTTTGACAGGTGAAATTCAGAACACATATTAGGGCTGCACAATTCATCAAATTTCTATCGCAATTACATTTGCGGATGCCACAATATATAATCGTAAACTTTTATTATTCTGTGTGCTTAAGCTGTGTTCTTTTCTTTCTTATCTTAAGGGTTTTGGCATTGTTTTAGTATAGCATTATAATACTATGCATATTTTTACTTTTTCATTTAAAGAAGAAACCAATCTGATGTGTAGTTCACATTTCAGGCTTGATACTGTAGAAAAGTGATACATTTTTCAGTTGCTTTTAGCTTGTTTGTTTTCATCTAAAAATATGGCATGCGGTTGCTTCGAGCAATGGTATAAACATCATTCAATGTAAACTGTGATAATCGTAATTAATAATCGCTATTACACGTTCAAGGGAATAATCAACAATTCCGATTTTTGTCATAATCGTGCAGCCCTAACGCGTATGTGGAATTGAAGCTGTGTACTGACTTCTTCACATGTGTTGGTTTTCATCAGACTCCTTTTCAGAATTCGGGATTGGACACGAGCAGAACAACTCGTCACCATGGGCTGGTGGACAGGGTCTACCGGGACAGGAATCGCATCACGTCACCACACCGCAGACCTCTCTCTGTGGACAAACATGGCCGTCAAATATCCTTAATGAGTCTACTCATGAATGCAGATAGATGTTTTAGTCTGTCTGGCCTACGGAAGCATATTTGTTGCATATGCTTGTGATTCACTTACGATGACATTATGAAGTCCTTAATGTTGTATCTCACATCGATAGCTGTCCGTATGCCTCTGTGTATCTATCACCCCCACCTGACACCAGCTGGAGGAGGTGAGAGTTTATACTCACACATTCTGCTTACATGTGCTGAAGACTGCTACGTACAGTATGTGCACGAGAAGTAGCTGTTTGAAATTGCATGTCAGTAATTATTCTTCAGAGCTAACGTTTGCATAATGCTTTCTAGGATGTCTTGCTAAGTTGTTCACATTTTTAATTTACAATTTAAACTTCAGTTAGGGGAGACCTTTGCTTTGTGGGATTCTTTAATTTCTTTGTGCTTTAATTGTAGGACCAACTCAGACTCTGCCCTGCATCAGAGCACTTTGAACCCAAACCCACAAGATGCCTTTGCTGGAGGGTCTCAAGATTTGCAGCCAAAACAAGGTTAATAAAATGTTCATTTATTTAAAATGTTATTGCTTTATAATCTATTACATGCTCTCATCAACAAGGTTAAATGTTGCAGTGAACTGTTAAATGTTTTTTACACTTGTTTCATGATTTCATCCCTCTCTATGTACTAGTTCTTCTTCTCACTATGCCAGGAACAGGGGATCTTGAAAGCGACATGGACAAAGAAGGTCAAAAGCAGATATGGGATCACAAAAAGGTACGTTTAGAAATAGTTTTCTTTGATATGAATGTTGTGGAATCGGTTATCGTTGAAACATTTATCGTTTTTTTTCATAGACTACTTCAACAAGGCACAAGTCAAACAAAATACCTGGAATCAAGTAAGTGTGGTTTCACTGGATTTTCTTACTGACACTGATAGTGTAAAATAGTGGGTAGGTGAATGGAAGAACCGTGCAGCACTTTTCATGCAGAGACTCAAGGTCATTTGAGCAAACAATTATCAATTTATTATCCCAACCCAACAGCCATGAATTCATATCTACTCCTTTATAACATGCATGTATTATCACATCATGATCGGTACAATGGCCTCTTTCTGTTGATAGATCTATTTATCCCAGTTCCTTCTAACGTCCCTCATGTCATTTCCCCCAGCATATTTCCATCTCCAGATCAGGAAATGACAGCATCTCTAATCCCAGCGGCACACAACACAGGCGGCTCTCTACCAGACCTGACCAACATCCAGATTCCCCCTCCTCTCCCCACACCCCTGGATCCTGATGACTCCTCGTCCTCTCTCAGTGCCTCCAACAGCACTGGCAACCTGGCCAACACTCACATGGGGCTCACGTCTGTCAGCCAAGGTGATTCTCACAAGCACATGCATTAGGCCCCAATGTAGGTTAATAGGTTTTCACTGGAACACCTGCTGTAATGACAACTAAACTAAAGTGATACATATTTAAAATGTAAAATATTTATAATTTATTTGATGTAGAATTCCAGAAAGCTCACGCTCATATTTTTTTCTGTAACGCATTTAAAACAACATTGGTTGACCAAAGTACTGTATATAATACATGGACAGTTAAAATTAATAAAAAGCACAATAAAAAGATTTTTTATTATTGGTTTGAACTATTAATTAGGCTAACTACATGTGCTTACTAAATGGTTAGGATTAGGGCTACTTTCATGAAACCCTTTATTTATTACTGGTAATGGTGTAAGCAATCTAGTGGGATTGTGAATAAGGATTATATTTTAGAGGTAATTAGGGGCTAGATATTTAAGGTCTTTATAAACAAGTAGCAAATGTTGAAAAATCTATGCAGTACTGAACCAATAGCCAATTCAAAGAGTGTAAATGTGGATGTAATTTGTTTCAATTTATTGCCCATAAGCAAACAAGAAGCCACATTTTGGATTATTTGAATATGGGAAATATTAAAGACAGGCAACCCATAAAACAATGAATTATAATCAAGGCATGAAGAGATAAAAGCATGGATAACAATTTCAAAGCCTTTTCTTCATAAGAAAGGTTTGATTTGAAGGTGATGAAAGCTTGAGTTAACAATAGCTTTAATTTGCTAATATTTTAAAAGTAAAATGTTTGTGATTATACTGTGAAAAAAAAAAAAAACTTTTCTGCACAGTAAAATAATTTGGTAAAAAAATGTATGTTGTTGATATAAAATGCCCACAGTGTTTTAAGATCTTTCTAGACTGTGGCAGAATTCAGTTTCTTTAAAGAAAAAAATATTCTGATTGAAGAGGTAAATTTACCCTGATTCATCTTAAGTATCTTGTTATTTTAGTTTAATTTAATGCGTGTTTGTGTTAAGATAATTTTAAGTTAAGTTATCTTGAGGCCCCTTTTGAAATTTGCTCAGGCCCTGTTCCTCTGTTTGAGAACAACTGTTTTAGGATATATTATTTATGTGTAAACATGTACTGTGCTGTTACTGTTTCTCACTCTGATCATGAAGGTTAACTTTTGAAATTTGTGGGCAACATAAGCCCACATATTATATTATGTATGCATTAGAAGCCACTTTATAGTTTATAGTTTGTACATTTTTCAACATGGTTGATTTTATTTGACAAGCCCTATATGAAACGAAGTGCACAGAGACTGTTTAGGTCGGGTTTGTGTTGAAGAGCTGCTGACAAAATCATTTAATAAATGTCAACATGATCATATATGTTTAAAGGATTGAAGTCTGTCGCTACTCTCACCAGGTGTGACATCAGCCCAGCCCACAGCGACAGTGAGCGTTCAGCGCCGCCATGAGAATGTAGTTCCCCTGATCCTCAACACAGACTCCCAACAGCACCCGAGTCTTCAGCAGCTGTCGCCCACCCTCTCTCCTCCGCTCTCTCTTGCACAGGTAAAGCTGCTCTCAGTCCTCCAAGTGTTGAGCTGGTGTTACAGAGAGAACATCAGATGCTAATCTAATCACTCGGATGCTAATAGAGCATGGATCTGTGTTGAATAGGCGGTGACGATAGACGCCATAACGCTGGAGCAGCAGTTAGCTCAGTATGCGTTCTTCAGCCAGCCGTCCACACAGACGCAGGGGGTCGGCGGGCTTCCTCAGCTCCAGCAGAACACCCAGCTGCCCTCTGTCTCTGGCAGTCAGACGCAAACCTCTGTGGGGATTGATATTAACACGGTAAGATCACATCTTAACACTTATCTCCGTGTACAGTCTGTCAGTCAGATCATACAGGGCACTGAAAGGTTTAGTTTCATTTAAAATAACAAATAATGTACAAATCAGATTTGTGGGAATATACTTATTATACACAAATGTTGAAAATAGCAATATGTATGTGGTATGTAGTGGGTAGAGCTGGGCAATATATCGCACAATATTTTCATGCGCATCTTTTCAGTAAATTCCCAAAAAATTGAAGAAAATTCAGTAAAAAAAGTGTCAGTTTCAGTTTTTTTTTCACAATTAAGAAATGTAAAGTCACAGCTATGAGATTTGACTTTCTTGTCCACCTTCAGCCATTAAAAAAAAGAAAAGAAAAGTTAAATAACATTACCATTCAGATGTGTAGGGTCAGTAATCTTATTCAGCAAGGATATGCATTAAATTGATCTGAAAAGTTACTGAAGACATATCATATTGTAGTGTTTCAAAAAGATTTCTTTTCATATCAAGTTCCTTTGAACTTTGTTAATGAAAGAATCCTGAAAAATCTGTCATGGTTTCCACAAAAATATTAAGTAGCACAACTAGATTCAACAATGATAATGGAATATTTTTTCTTAAGCAGTTAATCAGCATATTACAATGATTTCTGAAGCATCATGTGAAAGCCCTGCCATTGCAGGAATAAATGGTGTTTTAAAATATTTTCACATCTATCTGAAAACAGCTATTTGTAATATATACATTAAATAACTTTTAATAAGTTAATACGTTTTTGAGCAAATTAATGCAGCCTTGGTGAGCATTTATATAAGAGAATTATTTCAGAAATGCTGAAAATTCTTACTGACCCCAAACTTTTTAACTTTATATTATCTGTAAAATTACTTTCAAGCATAAATGGACAGGCATTTAGTTCAAACATTTTAAAATTATAAAAAAAAAAGCATTTCAAACACATCCAGACATTGGACTGGTCGAGTAAGTATTGAGTTTTAACAAGCAGTGTTCTTTTTCTCAGTTCTCAGCTTGTTTTGTTTTTAGCAATTCCTCAGTCTTGACAAAGTGAAGAAATCTGAATATTATACTACCAAGTAAAGGCGGAAAGAAAAAATTTATTTTCATTTATAAAGAATCAGTGGTCTTATAATAACATGGTCCTAGTGAAAATGTCCAGACTGCAGAGTTTCCATGACAAGAGACATTGTAAATTATTGAGAGCCACAGGCCACATACCCTGAGTCAGAGGTCCCCTACAGGGGCTCTGCTGGTCTAACTTGGTGTTGTCCCATATAGGCTGCTTCCCTCCAGCAGTACCGCTGTAGGGTGGGGTCTTCGGCCAATCAGTCTCCAACCTCTCCGGTCTCCAATCAAGGCTTCTCTCCAGGGGGCTCGCCTCAAGTAAGGGCGAATCCAGCAGCCGCTGCTTCCTCCTGTAGTTTGTTTTGTTTGGAGCCGATCTGGAGCCTGTCCCTTTAGCCGCTCTGTGTGTCCAAGTCCAGTCGTGTCCCCCAGTCTCTCTGATCCCGGCTGCTTTGCTGTGTGTCTGAGCACCACTTACTCGTTCTGTGTATCATGCTGAGTAGCGATATAGGCCAATTTTAATGTACGCCATACTCAAAGTGCCATTGCTGTTATGCATCCTTTCACCGGATCATGTGCGTATTGTGCATTTTGAGCAAAACGGATGGTTGCATCAGTATGACAAAAATAGATATTTTTTGAAAATGTTTAAGTATTTTATTGTAAGTGCTTTTAACCATGAAAAAATTACAGATTTTATGAGTAATATTTAAAAACTTGACTTTTGTTTGACTTTTGTTTGTTTGTTTAAAAACAAACAAACAAATATTCATTATGATCTACCAGCCAGTTCAGGTGTCAGGGTCAAGAAACTTTCACAAAAATAATGAGGGCTTCACTCTGGGGGGGAAAAAAAGTACTTTCTAATTTATTATTTTGGAGCAGGGAAACAAAAAACCGCAGCTTCAGCCAAAAGCATTCCTAATGATTCATAGAAGAGACATTTTTCAGAATGCAGACCTCTCCTTGTGTTTGTGAAAAAAGAAGTACAGTATTTCATTAACATTGAAATACAGAAGTAAATTACTTTATAAATCAAAAATAGCTCTGCAATCTAAACAACATACTTTTTGTAAATTAATGTTGTACTATATGCATGAAATCACATGGCATACTAAAATGCAACATTGAGTTTTATACAGTATATATAGAAATTAGTACCAGGATGGAAAGTTTTAGAGTGGGAATAATGGTGTGCAACTCCTTCCTCTTCCTCTCTAAAAGTCCTTTTTTTTTTTTTTTTTTTTAGGTATTTAGGCTTAGGTTTTTGTTCATCTGTTGCTTTAACAAGGTGATGCATTTCTGTAAAGTACACATGCAACATATATTTGTGTTTGAAATGAGCCAAAATGTCTTTTTGTCAAACATGGTGATGCAGAATTAGTGTTGTCTTGCATCATGAATTGTGACGCAGAATTTTTCGTGGATTTACATCCTGTCCTGGGCTAAATGCATCGTTTTAGGGCCTTGGTGAGTGATTTGTAGTGATTATCTTGAGCCTCTTTGTGGATGGTTATTTGTAATGTGTTCTTGTTTTAGCACTCATCCATTCTCGGAAGTGTCTTTGGTGATGCCTTTTACGACCAGCAGCTGTCCCCTCGGCAGACCAGCGCTTTGTCTCAGCAGGTGAGCTCATTATGCCTAAGGTATAAATTACTAGAATTGCACCTTAATGGCTTTAGCCCATTTGGAAGGTTTCAAGCCCCTGGTGACGTAAATATAACATTTTAGTGCATTTCTGTCCATATATAAAAAGAATGAAATGAACCTGTCTATAAACAATTCATTCCTTGCTCCTTACATCTTCAAACCACTAGAGGGCAGCTGAAAGCTTTAATATGACAGCTAAAGTGTTTTGTCATCTATTCTTCAGTAGTGTCACAGTGGGAAAAGCACATGCTTACAACACAAAAGAGCCTCACAGGAACATAGATTTGAGTCCGCCCTGCGTCATGTTCAGTCCCAAATCCCCCACTTTCCCCCTTTGCATTTCTGTCTGGTCTTCTGTTTTAAACAACAAAGCCATTTGTTTTTAAAATTGCAATGCTATTTTCATTCTATTTAAATTAAGACATAAAAACATTATCATTCCCCCTTAAACAGTTTATCCTCAGAAAATACCTTAATACATTCATACTGATTATAATGTGTTGTAATATATAATATAGTACATAATAAGAATAATTAATTAATTCTAAATCATTAATGCTAACAAATAGAAAAGGTTATGGACTTCCTTATTGCAAAACCCCAAAGGGCCTCTTTTAGTATTTAAACTTAAGCCAAACAGGATCTAATAAAATAAATGTACATTAAAGGTATATGTGTTAAAGTGTGTATATAATATACACTACCATTTCAAAAGGCTGGGGTGGGTAAGATTTAAAAAAATGGTTTCTTATGCTATAAAATACTGCACTCTTTAGTGTCATGATCCTTCAGAAATCATTCAAACATGTTGATTGGCTGCTTACGAAACATTTATTATTATTATATTGTCAGTGTCATGCTGCTTTATATTTTTGTGGAAACTGTAATACTTTTTTTGAGGATTTTGAATGAATACAAGTGTTTATTTGCATAAATGTCCCTTTTGATCAATTCAATGCATCCATGATGAATTAAAATATCAATTTCTTTAAACAAAACATAAGTATAAATACTACTGCATGTGTGGTTGTATATCAAATTTATTTTTGGTATGAGTATCCAATGACAAGATCAGTATTTTAATTTACTTTAATTTAAAAATCTTCTGTTGATTGTCACCGTCAAGCTTTACTTTATAGTCACTGAATTTGTTTTGATTCCTTAGCTGGAGCAGTTTAACATGATTGAGAATCCCATCAGCTCAAACAGTCTGTACACTGAGGGATCCACTCTGAACTACTCTCAAGCTGCGATGCTAAACCTCACCGGGAGCCACGGCAGCCTGCAGGACGCGCAGCAGCTAGGCTACAGCAGCCATGGGAACATCCCCAATATCATTCTCACAGGTATTGCACCTCCCCACTTACATATTGCATAATATTGCATGTACCTTTTCTGCACGTGTGCTGACTATGCTGCTGTTAAAGCCAGGCATCAAAGAGGTCCCTCCGAAAGTTTAGCGTATTATATTACCCATCTTTTAGTTGCAGGAGAGTCTCCCCTGAGCCTATACAAAGAGTTGTCCAACTCTCTGACAGGTGACGTGAGCTTTGACGCAGATTCCCAGTTCCCTCTGGATGAGCTGAAAATTGATCCGCTGACGTTGGACGGCCTGCACATGCTCAACGATCCAGACATGGTTCTGGCCGACCCTGCAACAGAAGATGCTTTTCGGATGGACAGGCTGTAATCTTTAGGTATACCATGTTCATTTGTCCTTCTTTGAAATGGGTGTGTTTAATGGGAAAGAAGCAGCATGTCTGGGGGACACTTTGACCCTGCTTCTCAAAGCCCATCCTCTGGGAAGAGATTGCTGCCACAGCATGCTAGGGGAAAAATGGGAAAGCAGCGCTGCCACATTTAACGAATCGACCTTTTGAGCAAGCAGCCCATCGTTTCTTAGGATAATACACTCGCACCTCAGCAATTGTGGTTCCTTTAGCTCTATAGAGAGAATGTGACACTACATAAATTCAACGTTCAAACATGTGTTCTTCCATTTCATTTCCTCCTCCTGATGCCTGCCATACATGCCTGTTACTTTCCTTTTTCTTTAAATATAAATATTTAGTTATGCACTTTTATACATGCATATGCCACTAACAACATCCGTTTTTAATTTATTTTCCTATACAAATATTTCTTGCTTGTAAGAACATTAATGGTTAAAAAGGAGTGTTAATCCTCCCCAATTTAAGGGCAGCTTTCATGCAACATGTCAACACTAATGTACTTCAGTGCGGTCTGAACATATGATTGTAATGTTATATAGATGTCTAGTTTTGTTCTCGGATAGTGGTACAGTGCTCATGTGGCTCAAGGTGATTCAATTCATCAGGCTGAAAAGTGTACAACTGGAAATCTTAATATCAAAAGATGCGTTTACATGTTTAGTGGGATTGTTCAAGGAAAAATGAAAGTTCTATCATTGTTTGCTCACACTCATGTTTTTTTAAAGCCAGTGTGACTTTTACTTCAGGAACAAAAAAAAGTTTAGTCCAAAGCATACCGTTTGGACCCCATTGACTTTCATTGTTTTGGAAAAAACTTTTTTGCCACACACACAAAAAAGAAACTCTATTCTGGTTTGGAGAGATATAAGAGTGAGTAAATGATGAAAGGAATTTTTAGTTTTGGGTGAACTATCCCTTTAAGATGTGCAGTATATGCACACAAACAATGTAAAAGGCAGTAGCTAGTGAACAACTGCCTTTGTTCAATTCGTTAGGCATTAGGAAACCTTTTCATGCCAGTAACATGTGTTTTGATCAACAGACTTGTATATTAAATGTACAGTATACAGCGTTACAGTATGGCCTATAATCTCAGCCATGGTACCCGATATAGTCAAAATTATGCTACAAACTTTACTTGTTAGTTCCTCGGTTTACTCTGAAAGAAACACTAAGACAGTATGTGATAATGATGATCGTTTGCATATATGTATCAGAAATATTCACTGTGATAACCAGATTCTGCCTTACACTGAAGATGCAGTTTTTGTCCGTTTTGTCCTTTGTAGCTAAAGGTGTTTTCTGGTACTGTAAAAGTTGCTGTATCTCACAAGGTTGTCCTGGCACACAGTTCTCATTCGTCTACTGGTGGCTTTGTGATATCATATGCCCAAACGGGGAGGTTTACTACTCTTTTTTAAAATCCTGTCACTTTCATCTTTTTCTCATATTTCTCAGACTTTTATACTCTTACCACTTTTGTAAGTGTGAGAATTTTGTTTACAATTGAAAACATTAATACGATCTTAATGTTTAAATTACTGAAATGCTGAATATATATCTATATCTATATCTATCTATCTATATATCTATCTATCTATATATATATATATATATATATATATATATATATATTTAAAAAATTTTGTTATGTAAAATTTCTCTACGTAAGAGGGGATAATCGGATTTGGATTCATATCTATGCAAAGCATAATAAAACATACTAGATCACAAAAATACTAAAGAAAAGGCTCAAACAGACGTACGGCTTTTACAGTATCTGTGGGCTGAGTCCGTGCAGCTGAATTTTACTTGTTACATGGAGTGCTTTGTCTGTTGTCAGCAAAAAAGGGAAAAAAAAATGAAGCGGTTAATGCGTGAAAACGGTTTCAATTCTCCATAAGGGATTCTTCTTGGAAGGAATCTGCATCATGTAAATTTCCTGTATAAAAAAAGCATGACCTACATGTGCTTTGTCTCTGACAAACTGTTTTCATGAGGATCATGCTACATGCGTTTAAAATGTAACATAATTGACGGGAAGGATGTGTCAGGTAATCAGTTACTGTTATATTCTTTTACTTGACTGCCTCATTGAAAAGAACAGCGTTGCTGAAACCAGAATGTATTTCATCATTTTTATGTAGGACCAAACATATTACTGAAACGAGCATTATTTTTATTACTGTGACATTTGTGTACCTTTCCACATGTTTAATAGTTGCCCTCTGCTTTGTTGTGGCATCTCCATTTCATTTGCAAGAGGCTGCGTTGTACAGAAACTCACAGCTATTGAGCTGTGGGTGTGTTTTTTATTATTATTATTTTGCATGTCTGACCATCACAAGTATTGGTGATTGATAAGCTGTGCACTTTTATCTCTTTGATATTTTATTTTACTTCTCTATATATGTTTTGCATTTGTGAACTTACTACATGAAATCACTTTCTACATTTACTTGGCACTTTAATCAATTCATTTTTTTTTTGTTCACCCCTCTGAGTGACTGTTAAGTGCACTGGGTCTATTTCCCCCTCCGTTTGGCCGACTTTGCCTTCTAATCTAAGACAAGTATTTTTGAAGAGGAAAAAAGTATCTGTTGTCTATTTATGATTTTATACTTGTTCAACGCAAAAAAAAGAGTAACTTTTTTATGTAGTGTTAGAAAAAAATATGAAAGTTCCCCGATATTAACGAAATGCATTTAAGAAGGCAGGTAACCTTTCTGCATCTCAGTTTACCGTAGTAGACCATTTTACCTTTTATAAAGCTTCATCTGTGGATCATAGTGTATCATTACCATGAACTGTAACCAATCCAGAACATTTCTGGTCCAGGAAGGAGAGCATGCAGACAAGACAAAAGCATCGTTGTAATCCATAACTTGTTAAGTATCTAATGTATGCACAGTCAACATGTATATAAATGCTACACACACATTTCTATATTTTAAAAAGTATAAGTAGATCATAAAATATCAGGAGTATGTAAAAAAAAAAAAGAAAAGAAAAAATATATATATTAAACATTTAAATGAACAATATGGAACTGTATGTTTTTACATTTTAAAATGCTTGAAGTGGACTCTATACTGTCCCTCCGTTCAGGGGTTTCACACTTTCCTCAAACACACAGGTCTGTGTTCATTATCAAGTGTGCTCACACTTCTAGCCAAATCATAAAAGAATCCCTTCTGCAGATGTACATGCAGTTTTGCTTTTCAGCCTCTATACACTGAACCTTGTTGAAGCTTTGTGAAATAATAGCCTCTTATGTCTTTGTTTTGTAGTATTTGCAGTAGAACTATTTGTTTCTGGATGATAATCTTTTATTTTGTGTTTTGTTGTGTGATGTGTAAGTACTGTAAAAGTTGTCTTCACATGCTCAAGGTTTGTTTGCTTCAGTGTGTTGTAGTTTTGTGATTTCTTTGCGGTGGTTGCTTTATCCAATCAGTTCCTAGATTTCCAAATATATGACTTGGCCAGTTTTCTTTTGCATTCATAAAATATTTTCACAAGTGTCCTAATGATGCAGAAAAACGAAAAAATGCAGAATAGAATTGAAAAACAAAAAAAACCCAACAATGTTTTTTGATCTAAAATCTAAAGATATCCTGTTTAATAGTTTGATATGAACAGAATATTTGAGCAAAAATGCTTAGATTTTTAATCATCTTTAACCTATTCAAATTCTATTTTATTTTTTTTTAAGATTAGGTCTATTCATAGTTCATTTTTTAAATTAATTTCCATATCATTCATTTGCCAAAATGAGCAGTTCATAGGGCCAGAAAAATATTAGTGAAGAAAGTTAGCTTGTATACTATACATGCATTCTTTCTCTATAATTGACAAGCCATTGAAAGAAGCCAAAGTTTGTTTGTATTTTTTTTTTATTGAAGTTATGCTTGGTCTGTTACTGTTACGTGTTCAGTATAAAGATACTCTTGTGCAATTGTCAGTTTGCCACAGCAACTACCTGGTGTCTTTGTTGACCAAAGGTAAGAATTTTCTTTGGTATTTTAGGACAACTGTATTTAAAAATGAAGCAGTTATGTACCTTGATGTATAATCTCTCCCAGGGCCAACCATTTACATGAGACTCTATATGTCTACAGCCTTTAAAACTGAAAACCTGCTTTATATTGGGTGAACTTTTGCTGCATGGTACTGAATATTAAAATACCCGCAAGTCTAGATGTGATGTCCTGCTTTTTCGCAGTTATCAAGCTCCGAGTATATCTGAAATCTCTGCTAGTGCATTACTAAAACTTTTGCAACTGGAAATATCATTTTTGATGAAGTGGTTTTGTATATTTATTTTCCTTTATGTACAAAAAACCCCATTGTTATAGTGTTAAAGAGACAACTTGATAATGCAACCCAGTGGAACTGAAACGCGTACGTGACAAAACTTTAAAATACTCTACAGTATGTGCATTTAATGAATGTGAACTGTCTCAGTGGTTCATATCTATACAAAGGCAGCTAATTTCTATTTTTTCAATGTATGATAATTCAGATGTTGCACATACATTTGATTGCAAAGTTCAGACGTTAATCCAATTTTTTGCAACAAGACATAACTCTACTCACCAAATATGCAAACCTAGCTTTCAGGAACATAGCTTTGCAGCTTTGTGGTTTGGTTTATCTGACCCTTTAAAACAAAAGGAAAATATGTTCCTATTATGTTTACTATGAAAAATAGAAAATGAAATGATTAAAAAAAACAAAACAATATAAAACATTGTGGGCTTTGTAAGTGTGCTACTTATTTAAAACAAAATGTTATCAAGCTTAAATTCCATTGTCCTTACTGTATTTTTCTGTGTGGAAGCTTAAGTCTTTGTACCTTTGCATTAATATTTGTTTATTGAATTGAATAAAAATGTTAAAAAGCGTATTTGTTTGTATGATTTTCCTCTGTGCTCTGACACATTCAGATAGAGAAGCTAGGTATGTGTTTATAACTATTTTATAATTAAAGACTCCGTACAGTGTGTAGTAATTTTGCAAAGAATTGTTTGTTAGAAAATGGATTCATAAAGAGAAAACAAATATATTTGCTAACTGTAAGAGATGGTTTCTTTTCAATAGCTGTAGGATACAAATATAAAACAATAGAACCCTGCTCTAAACACAATAGAAAATGTAATGGGAATTGTATTGTGTTTAATGGAAAATATAATGGTGTCTACTGGTACGTGATGGATTCCATTGGTGTGACGTTAAATCCTATTGGAAAAGTGCCAACAACACAGGAATTTTGTAATGGTTTTATTGGAAAAAGTTAAAGAAACCGTTAGAATTTCTGTGATTGTTTCTATTGGGCTATTTCTATTCTATTTTAGCAGGGTATAAACGTCTATTAGTACGTTAGTATTAGGGGAAAGTTACGTAAACATGAAATGCATTTTTTTTAATTGACAAAGCAATACATATGTTTCCTAAATATTAGAAGGTCATTAGAAATTTTTTATTCTTAAAGCGACATCCTTTTCCTCTTTTCTTTTGTTATTTAGCATATACTTTTTAGTCGCCTAGAAGCTAAAATGTTTATCTACGGTGTGTATTATTTGTAACGTTAGTTCTTTATTATGGACGTTTATCATGGTGCTGTTTATATCATGTGGATATATTTAATATATAAAACACTAATTACCGTGTTGGTTGTCATGTTCTAATAGCATTCTGCATCATTGTTTGTCTGGTTTGAACCTGCGTGATGGCGTCACGCGGCGTCGCGCTCTCCCATAATGCAGCGGGCCTGAGGTTTTGATCCAGTGGAGTTCATGAGATCGGTGAGAGCGCTCGACGCAATGAGGCGGAGAGACACGACAACCGTCGAACCTTCATCTCCCAACTGAACACACACATACACCATTTCTCAAGCAACAATCACATCAGAAACATGTGGTTCCGCCACTTCTCAATCCTCCCGAGAGGTCTGTGAGTTCCTGCAATCCATTAAGCCCTTGAATCCGGAGGATTTTTCCCCCGTCGGCCGATTCGCACCGAGCAGGCAATGACAACGGCCTCCGCAACCCCGCAGCAGATGAGAGACCGGCTGCTGCAGGCCATCGATAGCCAGAGCAATGTGAGTAACCCGCTCACTCTCCTGCCGACCAAAGGCGACTTTCCCCGACACGACACAGTTAGAGCCTTATTTCGCGCCGCCAAACTCCGCGTCGAGCGTCCGAGTGTGTGGCAGAGCAGATGTGGAGCTCCCGTTAGCACTCCGCTAACTGACGGGAGCCACATTTACCTCGCGCCACGCTAACGGAACAACCGGACAGGCGCGAGAGAACCCTGTTTTTCAAACATTATCATACTTTAAGAGCTTTTGTAAAAGCAACCACCTCGATTTAAGTTGCATGTTGCTATCAGACACAGATGACAGGTTGTAGGAAGCTTGTTGTTCGCTAGCTGCTTCATGTCAAGCTATCAGCTATTGAACTTGTGGAGCAGATTTAAAGAATTCCCGGAGCGTTTATCGCGTTTTGTAAGTTTAAAAGTCTCTTAAATGTCGCCAGAGAACATTATCTGTTGTTTCCTGTTTATACACGGCGTTTCTTGCCTAATGTGAGGTCGGTATATGTGGTTAGCTGACACAGTGGCATTAGCAAAGCGCTAGCACATGAATTCATGCTGGGAGCAGCGAGTTAGCTTGATTCTGAATCACCAAGAGAGATTAAACCTCGGTCGATGCCTTCAAACAGTCATGTGTTTGTGGTCTTGGCTGTCCTGGGTGTTTGTGAATGTGTGTGAACTAACCTGAGCGCACAGCTGGTAGCTGTTCCGGCTACGTTGCTGTGCTAACTGGGCACGCAGACCCAACTAGAGCTAACCTGCTGGCTGACTGGAAAATGTGACAGCCACATTGAATGTTTTACTAAGCTAACAACTCGCCATAAAAATGAGGAGCTTGAGGGGACTAATCAGTTTAAAGGGTTTAGGAAATAAACAATTCGTGTAATTGCAGTCACAATAAATATTCCCAACTTTAGGGTTTTAGTGAGTTTGCCTTCACTGGATATTTTATGTTAAGTAAACAATGGTCGCCTTAAAAGATGTTTAATTTTGAGTGTATTTCCTTGTACACAGAATAAAAGCATTTCCCATTTTGATTATATATGTTATTCTCTTGGGTGTTGTTTGGCTATATCCGTATATTGTTTATTGCACAATTACTAGTATTTTGGGGTTAAATTGGTAGGTTAAGGTAAGGAGGATCAGAACGCTGCTCTGGAGTAAATAGAGGGTAAACCTATTGTGTTTTGATTGAAGTGTTTATGAACAGTTTCTGCTTCCACAGATCAAAAGTAGTTTTACCTTTTTTCAAACTCACTGTAAATAGAAGAGATGTCTGACACCATACTGTGACTGATAAACTATAGTACAAAGTTTCTTTGTATTTATTAATATTCTATGTCCGACAGTTGGTTGTGTGCCAAGTGTCAGTGTTTTTAATTTCTTTATAGCAAATTCATGCAATACTCTTTATTCTTCAAAACTGCTGTGGATTTAAAAACCCACATCATGTTTGCTGGTCATTAAAGAATAAATTGGTATAGTACTATTGGGTATAGTACTCCAAGTGTTTGATTTGACTATCTAATTTATATATATATATATATAGTTTATTTTATTTTTTAAGTGACTCATATTCTATATTTGCTTTTAGCAAAACAACCCAGTGTAGATGTACTGAGAGGTTGCCAGCTTTGCAAAACAAAACCAATACAATTGCAATTCAAACTAACCCAATCATGTTTTTTCACAGTTAAAATAGTGGGGAGAGAGATTACTTTAACCCACAGCAACAGTGCAAATTATGACATCACGCTCTGCAGCTGCTTTGTAAAAACTTAAATTCAACACAAATAAAGTGTAAAAACATTTTACTGCTGCGGTTTTATTTTAAATCTGTTATGGGGGCATGCTGTGACGAATCAGTCTGCTGTTGGTCACACAGTTTCACATGATGTGAATTTTCGGGGGTCAAAGTTCAGCAAGCATGAACATTGGAATGCAGCGAAATGCTAAACTTTTTGCTTAAGCTTGCCTTTCCGGTCCTGCATATTTATGTGCATCTGATGGAAAATGCATTGTGACCGCCCCTTAAAAGTACCGAAAACTACAGACTTGGCAACACTGTGTAGTGACCTCAAAAAGCCTACACCTGAGTTGAAGTTAAATATCCAATCTGTCCACTTACATGGTAGATGCATGTGTCTGATTCCTTTTTACCTAATGATTCAGATTTATTTCCACACATGAAATATTTTAGAAATGTATTATTTCTAAAATATTATTTTTTCCTGTTTACATGTTCATGAGTCACATCTGATCTTTGCCACATGGAAGGAAAAACTAGAATTGGGTCGCTTTAACCTTATATTGTAAATGAAGTCTAAACGACTGTGGGTCATTTCTAAATTCATGCAGAAATATGCACCTCATGGACCTTTTTCACGGTTCTGGGCTTCTCCTTAGTTGAAGTCATCAAAGTTGAAAAGCAGTGAATGGGAGAGTACCATAAATATATTCTAGCAAAAGGAAAAACTCAATGATAGTGTTTTCATCCCTCATTTTTACCGTCCATCTGATAGACGCTTCATTAGAAACATCCTCGCATTAGCGTAAGCTATAATTTAATGTAAAAGTAATATAATACAAAAAATGGTGTTATAAATGTGTTTTTTTGTTTTGTTTTGAAAAATTTAAAACTCTTAAGGATTTACAATGATGATTACTGTTAAATGCATCCTCACAGACTATGATGATGTGTTTAACGGTAATCATCACAGTCTTGTGAAAAGGGTCCATTGCAAGGAGATGCATAACTTACTAAAATGTCTTTTATAAAATCTTATGAAAATACCAATCACTGATATCCTCTGACTGGATGGAATTATAGTCTGATGCCAAAAAAACAGAGGCTGCACTAATCATAAACTGATTTTGGGAAATCTGTCAAAATCTGGAGGCGGATTCATTTTATGTAACTAGCATTGACATCTCTGGATAGCAGATTGGAGATAAATTCTATCTAAAGTTATATAGTGCATTACAGCCATAAGTTTGAACACGGCCTTTAAAACACAATATGTTGTCGTATTTGTCATTTTGGGGCTTTTATGTTAAATTGTCTTGTCTTTCTGAACAGATCTGTAACATGGTTGCAGTTCTTGATGTTATCACCAATTTGGAGAAATACCCCATCACCAAAGAAGCACTTGAGGTTGGTAAAGATGTACAATTCATGAATAATATAATATCAATCTGCTTAAGATGCGTCTCAAACACTTTCTGGGTCCAAGTTGCTACTATATTTCGAGGGTGAATGCTGTCCTTTTAAGATAAGCTTATAAAAACTTGTGTTTTTATTTTTTCTGGGCTCATTATTTCCCAGACAACAGTATTTTAACGATTCAGAAAAGACCAATCGCAAATCTTGCTTTTGTAATGGAGACAAAGGTTAGAATACTTTTTTTTTTTTCTCTCCAGTAGTATAAATGACGCCATGATTATGTTTTAGTACAGTTTGTTGTTTGTTCTTGGGATCTGAGAGTGTTTGGACCTGGATTCACCATTACTTGAGTCAATAGGACAACCCATTACTTTTCATTAACACTGCATGGTATAGGTATGACAGAAAAGGGCTTTTTATGAAGACTTGCAATAAGCAATTTTGAGACTTTTCTCTGATCTTTCCTTTACAATGCAGGAAACCCGCTTGGGAAAGCTGATTAATGATGTGAGAAAGAAAACTAAGGATGAGGACCTTGCCAAACGTGCCAAGAAACTCCTGCGGAACTGGCAGAAGCTGATCGAGCCCGGCCAAAGTGACACTCCGGCAAGAGGAGAGCCAAATGTCCCGGGTTCTGCTAATGGCGGGGCTCACCCCTGCCGGACAGACACGCCTCCAGCTGTACCCCCTCCGAGCAAGGTCGCTCCCGAGCTCAAAACCAGAAATGACATCCATAACACATACTCGCCAAAGTCTGAGAAATCCAGCGGCAGAAAAAGACGGGGGGAGCAAAGGGATAGTCCGCATCTGCTGGCCAAAATGACAAAGACCCTTTACGAGCCAATGTATTCCTCTTCCCCACCATCAAATGGAATTAGGGGGAGCCCCGACCCACTCCCGGATAAAGATGACGATGTACCGTCTGACAGAATCCGCATGGAACATCTTGAGAATGACAGGCACAACAAAATACCTGTCAATGCTGTGAAGCCTCATCCAAGCTCCCCAGGGCTTACCAAACTACCTAGCACTTCCTCCTTACTCAAAACGTCAGTGTTACAGCAGCACGCGAGAATGGACGGAGGTGGGCAGCATCAGCCCAAAAGCCCCCGCTACTCCTCGAGTCCGCGCAGCGTAACACACGAGACGATGGCTAAGAGGTCTTCGACATATGCACCAAAAGGGACTCTCTCGAGCCCAGCTCAGAATTCAGCCCAAGTGCCCTCTCCTTTGCCCACGCTGCAGCCTTTAACGTCGCCGGCCCAGGTGTGCATCAGCGACGGACCATCATCTGTGGGGCTGGAAGGCTCGATGCACTTGCACAGATCGGCTAATAGACTCTCCCAGCCCCCACACAGCACTGCAACACTGGAGCCACTCTCCAACTCCCCACTCGCCACACACAGCTTGGAGGGCGTGGAGAACAAGGGCGAGCGGGAGGGAGCCACCTCCAACTCGGAAGGCAAAAAGCGGAAGAAATACAGACCCAGAGACTACACTGTAAATCTTCAGGGGCAGTCCTCGGAGGACTTGACCAAACCCGCACGGTTAAAAGATCGTAGGTTGACCTACGACCCGGTGACCGGACAGATTAAGCCCCACACTCCGAAAGAACCCCACCACGATGTTGAGTGCCAAGGCCCGCCGATCCCAGAGCCTTCGGTGAGGACGGAGATGCCGCAGCAAAAGACCCCCACGTCGGTTTCCAACCCCTTTCAACAGACGAACTGGGAAGATCTGCCCAGAAACGAAATCATTCAATCATACCTTAACCTTCAGAGCAACGTTCTCACATCCTCTGGAGCACAGACCCACGGGGCACACATTTTCATGACTAAATATTTTAAGCGAGAGGAGCACGACGTCAAAGAGCCCCGGAACACGCACGCGTTAGTAGCGAGCAGCTCCCCGACAGAACTACCCGGGCTGACCCGGGACGTAACAAACGAGGACCTTCTCAGAATACACAATGAACACTGGCCGGGCGTGAACGGTTGTTATGACACCAAGGGAGCCTGGTTTGATTGGACAGAGTGTATATCGTTGGATCCTCACGGCGATGATACTAAATTGAACATCCTGCCATATGTTTGCCTAGACTGAGAGAACAGGGCTTGGAAAAGTTTTCAATGTTCCCACTGTGAGTCGAAGGAGATCGGAGCGACTCTCCTCGTCACTCTGTACTAGGTTCATCTTACAGGTGTAAAGAACGAACCAACAGCGGTTGTTCCGGGTTCAGTTTTCCACAAGAAGTAGCTGAAGTTTGGCGTCCTGTTTGTAATGTGCTGCTACCAACAAGAATTTGCAAACAAGGGTTGTATATAATGGCTCGCAGGGATTTCACTGGGCCAGTTCTTGCACAACGTGTGAATAGGAGGGTCTGAGCAAGCATTGAGCAGTACAGATATGTTTAAAAGCAAGTTGAGAACATTTTTTGGCAGTTACAAAAAGCTTTATGTGACAAAGAATAAATTATAAAAGTTTCTTATGTATGCATCTATTTATTTGACCATTTTTGTTTTCCATATTTTTTATTTTTCCCTAGCAGAAGGTTATCCACTAAGATGTGCAGATATGTTTAAGGCTTTTCTGTTCGCATCACACATTTGTCCTCTTGTTTGTGATGTACATGGGGCATATAGAAATACTTTTCTTTTTCCCACAGCAGCTCTCACGTACGTGTGCTAATTGCAGTAGATATCGACATTCCATTCCGTCATTTCTCGCTTAACATTTCTTTCTCGGTTTATTTAAATAAACGTGATTTTCATATGAGAGAAAAGCAATCTATTTTTAGATGTGTTAAATAAAATAATATTTTAAACAAATCTGTTTGCCTAGATAATTGTAAAAAAGAAAAAAACGGATAAATATGTCGAAAAAGAGAAGTATTCATGTGCTAGAAGGAAACGCAGTGAATGGCCACAGAGGGTGCTACTTTTCATCTTCATACTGTGAGGACAGGAAAGCAGGAAAATGTTAATATGCTGGAAATATACTTGTTACCATTCCTTTAGATATTTTTTGCCTTACTGAAACCATTCAACAATGACTTTCTTATTTGAAGAGCCTTAGTGAATGTATGGCATTTAGACTTTTGTTTAGGTGGTACAGAAGGAAACACTTGGCATCTGCCATATGGTCTTTTTTTTTTCTCATATGGACGCATTGTGCTATAAATGTGTCAATAAATATGCGCGTTATCCTGCTTTGTCTGTACATAGTTCTTGCAATCCATGTAAAACCTTTCTAAAGTTCATATTTTTTTAAAAGTGTGAATGTAATTAATTTGGGAGGAAACAAAGCATTTTGAATGAAAGACCCAATCATTTGTGTTGCTGTTCACAGACATATGTAGACCTAGATTTATAGGTTGTGGTCCTATTATTCATTCAGTGTTTTCAGTTTGACATTATTGATCGTGTTTTTTTTTTTTGTTTTTTTTTTCTCACTATTATTTCAAATGCCTTGCCATTGTTTTGAAGACAAACGTCTTGTGAAGGGGGTGAAACCAATTTGCTGCCGACTTGCAAACACTGTGTGCTCTGCTACCTTCGTCCTACCAATGTGCCTTTGATGTAAAAAGTTTGGAAAGGCTTCTGCTAGCTTCACTTGGTTTCAAAAGTACAGCATATGTTTGCTTAAAACCATGACGGATATTCCAGGGATATGCATTGTTTTTGAAGCAAAGGCCATCTAAGAGCTCAACACTTGGTTAGGGTATTGCAAATATAATTTGCAATTTAAAACTAGAGGAGAGACTTCTTTGATCATTTTTGATCAGTATATTTGTTCAGTGTTTAACATCACTCGTTTGTTCGAAAAAATAAAATGATCAAAACTCTTTGCATCATGGTACCCTTTCTTCTATTAAGGTTACTTGTCCCTAGCACTCTTGAGATGTTCATGAGAGGAAAATAAATATATGTGTATATATTTTAGCAGTTTGTAGTGCTAAATGAATCAACCGTGAACAACAAAATGTGTTGTTACTTACGTAATGTGCTATTTCAGTTTAAGTGTAATCTGTTTGCTTGCATGATGTGTCATGGAAACCCCCTTTAACTGAAGCTAACCAAAAGTGGTTGCCGTATACACACATGCCTAACCTAGTCTTAAAGGGATATATCTTTAGTTTACTCACTCTCATGTTATTCCAAACATGACTGGTTTACTTCTGCCGAACCCAACCGAAATCTGAGGAATGTTTCCTTTTTTCTTCAAAAAAGTATAACTATTATAACTATACTGTTATTCACATATTGTAATGTTCAAATTTTTTTTCAAGTTGAATAAATCAGAAATCCACTGAAATTTAAGGAGCTTCAGCATTTAAAATGGCAGATGATATCTGCAGCTTGTTCATAAATATATATATATATATATAAATACTATAGAACCTCTGAATGAATACCAGTGTAATTATGACTAGTTATCTGTCTTGGTATTAGCAATCAACATTTAAAAAAAATAGGTCACCACTCTATTAAGAAAGAGATGAGTTAATTTCATTGAAAGAGGCAGGTTTCTGGTGAAATAGGATGCAATAATCCACAAGTAATCCCGTCTTGTGAAGTGAAATGTAAATGTTTTTATCTACATGTTTGTAGATGTTTTTAATTAGTCGCTATCAGTCTTCCAGTCCTAATTTCACTTTGTGTTTTGGAGAAGTTGCTTTGTCTAAACAGGGTGGGAAATTTGCACAGATCAAGCCCAATTTACAAGCTAAAACAGTTTGGTACAGTTCTAAACAAACATGCCGGTTCGATTTGGATGTGAGACTGCAACAGGGGATGGACTTCTCCACTTGGGGAAGCTTTATTAAGAATGGTTTAATGGTGCACAATTTGTTTTTTACAAACAGTTGTCATATTGGGTTAACTTGAGTTGCGGCACCCATTCACTGCAGATGATTCATTGGTGAGCAAGTGATGCAATGTGATGAAAAGACAAACTCAATGACATCTTGAATGGCCAGGCCCTGTATTCTAGTCTTGCATTGCTTCCTCAGCATTTCACAGAAATATTTTATGAATGCTAGTGACATCATTCAGTAGCCTGCCTTGTTTCCAGAGGTGACTCATTCCTCAGCCACCGCGAGTCTGGAATACCAGGATGGACACAGGGATACTCCCATTGTAAAGGAATTTGGTACTTTAGTGCCATATATGGAGTTTTTGATATCAATCAGGGCCAAGAAGGGAAAAAGGAGGCGGAGTCTGCCTTGAGCGCGGCTTCTCATTGGTGGCGCATAACCAAAGAGAAGTTCAGGATCTACTTACGCTAAAATAGTAAAGCAGACAAAACTAACAAACTTTATCCGAAGCCTTTCTTTCGGTTCCCGACAATCTGTTTTGCAACTTTGGCTGCTCTTTTAGCTAAAACATGTCTTCGCAGTTCAACAGAGGTCCAGCATACGGGTTTTCAGCGGAAGTGAAAAGCAAGGTACGTGGAATAATGAATCAAACTGATTTAAAACATTCGTTAAAGCATAGACATGTTTTGTTTGCCATATTGTAGCTCTCATGCAATAGAAGTCGCTTCATCTCGTTCTGATGAAAGTTAAAAAAAAAAACAAATGTTGTCTAAAATGTATCAACATATGTTTCCTAAACTTCCTGTAGTGTTAACACGTGTTGCGATACTAGGTTAAATATCAGTCGTGCTTATTATAATGCATATTTAATTGTATAATTTGATGGCAACTATCTGTCAAGTTAAAGCAAGTAAAACGCAACAGAAGTCGCGGAAACAGCAAAGAAAGTTCTAAGAACTCTTGGGGCGTTGCCTCCAGTGCTCAAATATGTCATTGTAATCTGGCCTGAAAAACACAGCTTGTGCTCGCAATTAAGATGCTGCTGGTTCACATTCCTCTTCCTGTGATTTTTAGCACTCTAGTATCAGTTAGCAGACAGACAGACAGATTTATAGTGTTAGGTCTTTGATTTCCTTATTTTGATGCTTGACTATATATTGAGTCAAATATAATTATATCACTCACCTTGCTTCTTTATGTATCGTGGGGCTTTGAAGAAATTATAATTTAGATCTGATTGAGGTAATGAGCTTTATTATAGCCTGATTGTAGTGTGATTTTTATTAATCAGTTTCATATTTATTCTTTCACAAGATTGCACAGAAATATGACCCCCAGAAAGAGGAGGAGTTGCGAATTTGGATTGAGGACATTACTGGGCGCTCAATTGGAGATGACTTTCAGAAAGGGTTAAAAAATGGTGTTATACTCTGCGAGTAAGTTTATGTTTTCAATGATGCTTCCTATGGTGTCTTTTCAAAGGTAATTTCACAACATAACCTTGTGTAACCTTGAGGTCTTGATGTTTCCTTTAAGGCTCGTAAACAAACTTCAGCCTGGATCTGTGAAAAAGATCAACCAATCATCACAAAACTGGCATCAGGTGAGCTGACCAGTTCCACTTCTCTAAAAGGTTTATTTTCGAAGTAAAGCGGGGAGTTTAACTTTTGTTTTAACACACACACAGTTGTTTATTTGAACTGCTGATACGATTGTCTTTTGTAGTACTGTACAAGGTTATATTTAGTCTTCTTTATTGTGTTGCAGCTGGAGAACCTGACCAACTTCATTAAAGCGATCACCACTTATGGACTCAAGCCTCACGATATTTTTGAAGCTAATGATCTCTTTGAGAATGGAAATATGACACAGGTTCAGACTACCCTCCTGGCTCTTGCTGGCATGGTAAGCCCCTTTAAATCATATAATTTTGCAGGAGAACAGCCTAACTCTGATATTTCGGTCTGTAATTATAGATTCTCTCTGTGTTTACAGGCTAAAACCAAGGGCACCCATTCAAGTGTAGACATTGGAGTGAAGTATGCAGAAAGACAAGAGAGGGCATTTGATGAGGAGAAAATGAAAGCCGGACAATGTGTCATTGGATTACAGGTATAAGAAAGCTTTATATGAGAGTTTCGGTTATTATTTTTAACTGCCTGAATATGAGTCACAGTTATTTATTTGTATCTGCAATACAGAACTGATTTGGTTCAACCTAGAAAGTACCATGACAGTGTTTGTAGCTCACGTGCATATCTTTTAATAGATGGGAACAAATAAATGTGCAAGTCAAGCTGGAATGAATGCCTATGGCACCAGAAGACATCTGTATGATCCCAAATCCCACATTCTACCACCAATGGACCATTCAACCATCAGTCTGCAGATGGGCACCAACAAGGGTGCAAGCCAAGTAAGTACCACCCTCCCTGTGTCCCATGATACTAATTAGTGGTGTTATTGGTAACTGAAACTAAAACCATCAAAAAGCACTTCTGATGTTATGCTTAAATAAAATATTAATATTAGATGAAAAATGTGTATGTGTATATATATATTATATTATTGTTATTATAGTGGTGTTTATTAATAGAAACAAAGCTGAAATGCATAGTTGTACTACATATGTTGTAAAAAGCTAATTCAAAATGTCAATAAACACAACAACAATAATAAATAGTAGTAGTATATAAATAACATTTAAATAACTCTCATCTGTTTGGTGTAGTCTGGTATGACAGCTCCAGGAACTCGTCGTGCCATTTACGACCAGAAGTTAGGCACTGACAAGTGTGACAACTCCACAATGTCTCTACAAATGGGCTACGCTCAAGGCGCCAACCAGAGCGGGCAGAATTTCGGGCTTGGCCGTCAGATCTATGATGCCAAATATTGCCCCAAAGGTGCACCCGGCGCAAGCGGAGAGGCTGACACTGGCTACACGGATTACCAAGACGAGGGCTACCAGGGCTATCAGGATGATGGTCAAGATTACTGAATCAGCCAGTTGCAGGCATTGAGTCTTTAAAAAGAAGCTAAAGGGAAGGTGATACTTCCTCTCAAACAAAAGACCCAAAACATTCCATTACACCACAGTGAGCGTGTCATCTGTCTTATAGTGGTGAAAGTGACCAACATGAAACATATCACTTATTTTTAAATCTAAACAAGTTCTTTTTATAAACATTGTTTTATTCATTTGAAGCGAGAGCTCTACAAAACATATCAGTTAAGTGTTATGTATTTTGATACTTGTATTTGATATGGTTTAATTGCACAACCACTATAATATTATTTACTAGTTGCTTAATTTTAGTTTTATGTAGTTTTTATCCTCTTATTTTTTTTTTTTTGTATCTTTGGTGAAAATGCTGATATGTACTTAATGTTAAAGTGTGACGGGGGTTATTGTAAGGTTGCTCACATAATCCCGAATAATGACATTTTGATTTTTTTTTTTTTTTTTTTTTAAATCAAGCTGTTGTGAAGAAATTTGATATTAAGTATATACGAGAGAGCGTTACATGAGCCTGATTCATTATTTGAATATTTGAACATGCTCAGGGTAAAAATCACTTTTTCTTGTCTGTTGAGCATGTGAAGGTGATTTCTTTTTGTTTCTTTTTTTTTTTTGCTGTTACAGTTGCAAAGTTAAAATAGTGAGGGTTTTATATAAGGTGAATTGTGGTCCATTGTCTTAAGAACTTTTTTTTTTTTGCCCAGTAATATTTTGTTATTGTGTTTTAAGGCTGGAAAGTGAGAGCACATTCTTGACTTGCACAAAAAGGAAGGGTTCATCTATCATTTCAGCAGCTTGGAGTCATTTCTGCTTTTAACATTCTAAATATTATACTTCCTCACTTGATTAGAGGAGATGAATGTGGTTTGTGTTAGAATACACTTTACTGTCGCACAGGCAATCTGTAATGTGTTTTAAATAGTTCGTTTTTGCATTAGTGTTCCATATTCTCATCAAATATTTTACAGTCTGCCTAGCCAGAACAACTGGAGCTTGTCTTGTTTTCTTTGGATTATAGTATTGTGAAAGGAAATTGAAGTATAAATTTGTGAGCCTTGAACATTCCAAATTAGGAACTGGATTCACTACTTTTTTTCCGCAGTATTTTTTCTCGTTCCAAATGACCCTTTATACTAGGAATAAGTTGGAAATTTTATGTCTGCTCAGATAAATCACATAAATCGATATATCTGTGTGTGCTTTTACGGTTGTTTTTTTTACTTTTCTTATAGAATAAGATGATTAGATGGATGTATTAGAGACTGGGTTCATAATTAAAGATGTTGAACAACATCAATGTTGTCATGATTCATTCAGTTTACAAACATTTGCTTTCTAAAAACTTGAAGACGAAACAAAGCAAGTATGTTATTTTCAGTCCTGTGCAAGAAGAACTTTGAAATGTTTGAAACTAAATGCTTATTTCTCTATCTGGATCCATAATCAATGATCCAGACAGTCAAATAACCAAGCAGTGTTAAGTCAGCTAAGCATTTATGCATCAGCTTAGCATTTATGTATTACTGGAGAAGGGACTGCAAATGGATTTGAGAAAGAGGGGACTCGCTTTAAAAACTAAAATACGCAATACTGCCATCATCTGGTGATGAGCGAGAATGACAGTATGAGATGCCTCATCAAGAATAGACTCTTTATTTTTTTTATTTTAGAATAGGCTATAATAAAGCACCTGAAAATTATTTTATTTTAGATTAAAATTGTATTATTTTTGAGTAATGTATTTAAATTTTATTTGTACTTTTATTTTCTGTTTAACAAATCTGCGAGAGATGTGCAAAAAGAGTATGCAGGATTTTAACTGGATTGCAGATGTAGTCTAAATTAAACTCACTCAGGGCTACCTTGTAATAGAGGGCTTTTAAAATGGATCTGTAAGATGTTTTAAAGCTAATCATTTTGGGCCTGTTTCCCGGATAGGAATTAGATTAAGCCAGGACTAGACCTTTGCTAATTTAGGACATTTAAGAATTTTTAGAAACATGTCTGACAAAAATGCATTATCTGTGAGCATTTTAAGAAACAATGGCAATGGCAATGATGTATTTTAAGATATCTCAGTGCAAGCCTTTTTCAGTTTAGACAGCTCTTAACATTTACTTTAATCTAGGACTAGTCTTAAACCCTATTTGGGAAACCGGCCCTTAATTACCTAAATTAGCAAAGGTCTAGTCCTGGCTTAATCTAATTCCTATCTAGGAAACCGGCCCTAAAATTTGTATGAATAAATTAAATCTATTTTACTGCAAACTACTCAGTGTCAATATTATGAGACTGTCTTCTTCGTTTCCACCAGGTGGCGCTGCTTAACCAGATCTCTCCAGCTGGCTCCAGCTTTTTGCTGGCTGAGTTTGCAATTTGTTTTTACAGCTTTACTTTGTCGTGTACAAATTTTTGCGTTTAACTCCTTACTTGTGCCTCTTCTCTATAAGATTTGAACGTCTTTTTAATGAAATACTACATTTCATGTTGACACGCCGCTCATCTTCTCAAGCTCCCGATTGATTTATCTTCACAACTCCTGTTGAAGCAGGTAGACTGAAGCTCAACCGGTCAGAAAGACAATATTATGCAAACATTATACTACATGTTATATGTAGCCTACACTTTTGTCTACTTCTGTGGAACGCAAAAGTATATTGAAGAATGTTTAGAACCACACAGTTTTGGTTACCATTGACATCTATTGTATTGTTCCACACAAGAAAATTAGTTTAAACTATTTAATGTTCTAAATCAGATGTTGGTGGCAAATTTCACAATGGGCTTTAGTGAAAAGCAAAACAGATTTACAATAAAAATACAAAACAGCAAAGGGTGGGTACAGAGTGGTCATGAGGATTAATGATAATCAAAGGTGTATAGCTGTATAGCTGAATAATATTTGTCAGTTTTCTTGGTGATGTTCAGCTCCAGTGCTTCTTAATACAGTAACAGTGAATGGCATTCATAGACAGGATTACCGTTAAGTGAAGCTTTAAGGACCATAATGGCTAAACATAATGGCTGTTATATAATGAAACATCTCTTTATGTTTATGCAATGGCCTAGTTTTCAGTTGGCTATAATGCACTTAATAGCTTACATTCTATACATGAAGGACCTTGTTTCATAAAGTCATTTGCACTTGACATGTGGCCTTTGTCAATATAATGTGCATTATCTTGTCTTATAAGGTCAAACAAAAACATCTGTTATTATATATGTCTATATACACGATATCTTATCACAGCTGAAAAGATAACTCTGATTAGACAGGTGTTCTTTTCTTAAACCGTAAAAACGTTTGACTGTTAAATACACTAAACTCATCTGGAAGTAAGTAACTGAAAGCACATTAGTGACGATTTGGCACGTTAAGAATTTCTCTCAGGTGTGAAACATTGAGTGTGACACTCGAAAGCCAATGCAACTTTACTTAGTCAAGTCAGAAGAATAAGCTGATTTCCGCTAAGTAAGGTTCACGTGTGGTTAAGACCATATGGCACCACTCCTATGGGAACGTTCAAGGACGTAGTAAATTTACTTTAATTCAAACTAAAATGGTTTTTGACTGTTAATATTAGAAGTAAACACAGTTCAACTGAATGCATGACTTATATGTATATTTGCAGCCACCTGCTTGATTATATTAGTTATCATGTTTCCTGTCTCTAGGGCACTGAGCAAGCTCGAGCACTGTCAGAACATTCCAGCATGTAGATGCACTTAACCCCCAGGTCTAAAAAAGAGCTGCAAACGTCTGCTTGAGACTTCATACTGATCTAAACAAGCTTATTCGCTTTGCGTTGCGTTTGTGTTTAATGCAAGAACTTCACTGACACTGACAGTTTTTTAAATAAAATCAGTCTTTATTGGTCTCTTCAAGACCAAACATCTTTTATAAAAACAATAGCAAAATGCTTTACTTTTTGGAAAACATAAATTATAAGCAAAAAGATAAAAGAAATACATAATTTTTTATAATTTTTTTTGTACAGCATTTAAATAATATGGAAATCGGAACATGACCTTTGAAAGTTGGCAAGGATACAGCGGTAACGCTATGAAGAAAGTGTATAGTTCTATTATTTACATGGAAGTGACAGCTATAGACATATAAAGGCAGTCAATGTGACTGAGAAAATAAATCTCCACAGGAACTCCTCGTTTGATTTCAAAACAGGAAAACACACAAGTAGTCTCAGATCGTTTAAACCTTTGAAAAAAAGCATGTGCCTACCAAAAAAACAACTTCCACATTTAGGTGCTTGAAATGAATTGACAGGCAATGAACTTTCAATGTTCTGCAGATCTACTAATGCATGGATAATGCCTTAAGATAAACAGTGCCTTTACAATAAGCGTTCTCAAAAGTACTGGCTCAAGCTTATATAGCTTATTTGGTCCGTATTTTAGTGGCAAGGTTAATTTCTTCCCCAAGCTTTTTTAGCTTTGGAAAGTGCTTGCGTTGGTGCTTAACCATAAGGTCTTTTGACGTCACCCTGCCAGATTTGTCTAAACATGTAGCAGATCCTTACAGTGGCCTGCACCATATAAAACATGCTGCTGCTTGCAGAGCTCCTGGCACATTTAGTTCTAAATAAAAGAGCCTATTTTTGTGCAGACTGGGATTTGAGTGTCCCCCACATTCATGATTCAGACTTAACACTCCTAAAAGAGCTTTAGACCTTTTCAGCACCAACGTGTTATTTTGGCAGGTCACGAATGGTGGTTTCTCCACCCATATCATTGGTTAAGATCTCAGCAGAGGTCCTCTATGACTTGTTCTCGAACTCGGCGGGCGCAATCATCATGGTGGTGGTTTTCAGCGGGTAGTAGCGGCCACGCCAGGTCTTCCAAAAGACTCCTTGCTTTCTCTGGTGCCTTTGCTTTGGTGCAGGAGTAACAAAATACCTGCCATTCAGGTTTGAGCGACCGCAATTGCTAAACCACCAACCACCTGGAAAGCCAAATATACAAACCAATTAGAACCGCAAAATCACCCACATAGAAAAGCCTCTTTTATGGCCCATGGCGTCATGATGTTACCTGATAGCTGTTTGGCACAGTTGAGGTCATTCTTCTGGTCGTTGTCTTTGTCGCGGGTGGAGAAGGGCACTCCAGTGGTTTCGGTGGACAGAGAGCTCTCCAGGTTCCCGGCGGGACTCCCCAGAATGCGCAAGGAATAGTTGCTCTCCTCACCGTTCAGACGGAAAGGGTAGCTGATGGTCTGAGCTTCATCCTGCCAGTCGGAGAACTGCACCTTGAGGATGTAGTTGCCGGCCTTGGACACAGAATGGATCTTCTCCAGGCCGAGCCAGAACTCACCTGAAAGCGACATTTAAGAGAGACATTTAAGAGACTCTGTGTACTCTGATCTAGGAATAGGTCAGGAGATTTAGTCACTCTCCAATTAAATCATTTAAGGGCATTAGGGATTCAGGATTTGACAATGTTACCTCTCCAACCAGGATTGATCTGATCCCCTATCCTTAATCTGCCACTCTACAACCCTTATTAGTGGGTAAATCTCTACACCTTAATCAAAGTGTACTGGCAGATTGTTGGTCACATGCAAAACGAAATCAGTTCACATCTTACCATTCAGGCTCCCAAAGCCAGTCTGGTATGCCAGCCAAAGTTGATCGAAGTCTACAGATCCATCTTGGCGTCTTTGGATGACTGTCCATCCTCCTTCTGTGGATACACACACAAAACACACAGGATTACAAGCTGCCCCGAGTGATGTTTTGGGGGATGGGGAGGCAAATTCCAGTGTGGTTTATGAACAAAGAAGCCAAAGATGCTCTTTTAAGAGGGCATGTTAGATAAATGTACAGATAAAAGCAGAAGAAAGTTTACGCCACTTACCGGGTGTCATTTCGCAGAAGACCTTAAAAGGCTCAGAGTCAGTTGGCTGGATGGTGTACAGCCCACTTGTGGTTTCACCGCTCAGGAACAACTCGTGACAGTCAGAAGCCGTAGCTGAAAGACACCAAGACACCACAAAAAGGTTCACACATCTGCAAATGACCTTTACCCAAGCCTGTGTACAAACATTGTAGGTTGGCACTAAAATGGAAACAGCTCACACGTCTAGGGTAAAAGTTTATCACCTTGTTTAATGGTGAACTAAACCTTATCTCAAAAGCAGAACCTTGAACGTGCCACCCAAGAACCCAAAAGCCAACATGGAGTTTGTTTTGAACTCCGGGGCAAAAGTCCAAGTCATCTGACATTTGTTATTAAACAAATCTCACACCGGTCCAAAAGAGCATTCAGTGTAATGCCATACACACTGACATATATTTCTCAGACATGTGTGGCAAACATCTGCCAAACAAAAGGCAGTTTCACATGTGAGTTCTGACCCGGTTGAAACAATTGAGGGTGTAAACATGACCTTTCCCCCAGTTCCCAAGCGGAGACTTCCCTCAGTAGAGCTTCAAGCATTCCTTCCCCCAGCCCCCCTCCAGTCCAGCCCTTCACGCCTGCTTCACGTGCACAGCACCCCTATGCTGACATCACAATGCATGGACAGCGAGTGATCGGGGAATGCCGAGGCGGCTGCTGCTGTTGCTATTTGAGGAGCAACTGCACAGGCCCTGAAGGGACTATGTGAGATGTGAGTCAGATGCCAAAAAAAAATAAAAATTGGCACTATCTGTCCTGTTAAAATGGAATGCCCTACATTACCTGACAATAAAATATAACAATTTAAATCTTTGTGTGTGTATATATATATATATATATATATATATATACACTTACAAATAATGCAACAGATTTCAAAGACTCAAAGGATCAAAGCATATGGTTTTAATTTAAGTGGTCTTCTTTAGTCTAGCACACTTCTCATTGACTACAATAAAAGGGGTGGTCTGTGTGGATGAGTAGAGGTGGGGGGGTCTGAGGGGGATAGTCTGGCTCTGACAGATCTAGGGTAAAGGTTGCGCATTTTCTGAAAGAAATTATGCATTTTTTTAGAGCGATCTCCACACGACAGGGGAAGTCTGTATAAAGTTCGTAGTCCAAAAATATGCACTCTGTACATGGTTTTCACTGGATTAGACCCAGGAAATCTAATCTAAGGTACAGGATATACTATATGTGAAAAAAAGCCCTCCCTTTGCTCTTGGCCAGATTTGAAACAAATCTCTGAATGCTTGTGACCCTGAGTTAACACAGTCCAAGACTGATGAACTCTCACACAATTGGAAGGCATCCAGGGAAACTGTTTTTTTAAAGCATTCTTTGGATCCCACTGATGTCAGAACTCGCCATGAGAGGCTTTATTGTGTTGGGTTTGGATGACTGTTCTGGCCCATGTGTTTCTGCTAGGTTCACCTTTCACCTACTTCAAGGTAGTCATTTCCAACCCTCACACACAGTATTAAAATGCTTCTAAACAACTTATAGTTAAATGTTTGAAATGCTGAGTCTTTTTGCTATATTTTATTTCCCATATGTTTTCAAGATCTTTTCCCTAACTGGACATGTTCCATCAACATTATGCAGCACAAAACATCACTAGAGGAGCAAAACAAGCGGTACAAGTCTCAGCATGCTTATAATAAAGAGTAAAACCTCCTCTTGGAAGTTTTTTTTTTTTTTTTTTAGATTAGATTAGATTATTGCACGCGTGTTTAAATTTTGGCAGGTTCATTATGTGAATGGAATTATTCGACTTATTTTGTTTCTATGCGTATTTTTTTATTATTTATTTTTTATCTAAACACATTTTCAACATATTATATATATATATATATATATTAAAAAACGGCTTTTAATTATAAAGGTGTAATAGCATAATGATGAACTGACTTACCAACAGGTGAATCTCGCTGTTCAGAGGAGCTCGCGTTCAGGTGAACATCATCTTCCTTCCGTTTGAGAGAAGACCGCTCGCTCTTCATATGAATCTGCATAAATATCACGGTTAAGTTTGAAGTCGTACACTTAAAATATTGATAACCCACTACTTCATAGTTACATTAAATTTTATATTGTAGTATTCTCACCTGGTTTTGGAGAGTCCGGATGCGAACATTTTGTTTATCCAGTTTTTCTTGCTGTTGCTTGATGCGCTCTACTAGTTCGTCAATGCGCTTATTTTGCGCCTCCAGCATCCACTGAAATCACAAAAAGTTTGCGGTCAGTCTTTATTCACACGCAAAACATGGCCCTTTCCAGACCTCGGTGAACCGCAACTATAATAATGGTGTCGTTGACAATTAAGTTGTTATTTTCCAGTATAACCGGTCTTGTACGCAGCTTTTTCCCCTTCTGTAAGTTACATCGTTATGTAATTGTAACATGAACTCGCGCAGTTGCAGACGAAAAACTAAATACGTCTGCATGCGCATGAAACAAGTTTCTGTTAAACGTGTTTTTGTCTGAGACGTGTATCAAGGGGCGAATGTCAACACACTTCAAACTTTCCTGGAGGTCAGTAGGCTATGTCACTTTCTTTGTCTGAACAGCTGCAATCTTGCACGTACTACACGGCTCTGAGTTCATGCTATGAAGCGGCGTTCACGCCCACGTGAGAGGCTCGAGCACCGTTCTCTATTGGAAAACCAACTAATTCTTGATTAGTTAATTTAAGTGTTTAGAATTTTAGAAACAAACTTTAGAATGCATATCAGGCAGGTATGGTATTAGCCTAAAGGTAAAATCTTAGACAATATTCTTTACATCCTTTTAGATGAGGTTTTTCGCCTACCTGAATGGTTCTGGCATCGCTGTAGTTGCCACTGGTAGATTCCAAACCCTCTCCTTGCATCAAGCCATCTACTTTTTCCTCCAGCTTATTCATCCTCTCATGGTCCTTCTTCCTGTCTCTGAGCAGCTCTTCTGTCTTCTCCCGCAGATCCATGGACACGTTTAGGACCAGGTTCTCACGTTCCTCCAGACTCTGGGCTTTTGCTTTCAATGCTTCGCTGTCTTCTTGAAGCCGTTGTGTCAGCTTGCCCAGCTCGGATATGGTGACGTTGAAGACCTTCATCTTGATGGTGATGTCTTTCACCTGGCCTTTGGTCTTGTCCACATGCTCTTTGAGACCCTGACCTAGCTGCAGCAACCCATGTGCTAGCACATTAACATCATCCCACGCTGCATACTGAACTCTCTTCTCTTTTCCAGAAGCAGCTCCTCTCCTTTCCAGTGGGAAGCTCGTCCCGGAGCTCGCCAAGACTGTGATGCACAGCAGATTTGCCAGTGTTACCTTCATCTTT
This sequence comes from Enteromius radiatus, assembly GCA_032357445.1. Taxonomy (NCBI): domain Eukaryota; kingdom Metazoa; phylum Chordata; class Actinopteri; order Cypriniformes; family Cyprinidae; genus Enteromius; species Enteromius radiatus. Next base: position 8,117,772 of record JAUCMS010000044.1, on the reverse strand, counting down.
CTTGCTTGTGTGTCTGTCTGCTTATTCTAACTTGTAGTAGAGACCGGTTAGCTGTCGCAGTATTATCAAGAGCACAGGCTCATGCAGTTGAAAGGCTTACTTGTTTTTATACCCTTTCTGAACCGTCTAGCCTGTTGTGATTGGTTGGCCATCTGGAGGGAGTGTGTGAGTCTGCTCAGGTTTCAACCTCCTCCCCCTAAACCATATATTTGCTTCGAATGTGGACCATGATGTAAGAATGGACTCGGTTACAACCAGAAAGCCTGTTCATTTAAAAAAATTTTTATGAAGTTAAAAAGTTTTAATGAAATTTTAATGAAAATTGAGCGTAGTAAACAGTAATTAACATTGAGCAATTTATTTGACTCTTATCTTTGTATGTGGACTTATTATATTGACTTTTAGTCATTGATTATGTTTATATCAAATTTTATTACACTTATTTTGACAAACAATCCTACTGAGACTATTGAGGTTGAAGGACATTAAATCTTACAAACCAAAAGTGGATGATTTCAGTTTGGTGCAACCTGGCTTGTTCAAAAAGTGGGCATTTATGAACTATACATTACATAGAAAACTACATATATGAATTATGTAGCTTAGAGAGATAACATAGTGGAATTGGTGTGAATGGGTTTTCCCAGTGTGAAGTCATTATTGCGGCAGAGGCTTTGTGTGGAGACGAGGTGAACGTGCCACAGCTGAGCGCTGTGGTCTGAGGTGGTCTGTTCCACAGAGCAGTGTGAGAATTAGGGGAAAGTTCACACTCACAGAAAGCCAGCATTCACTGGAGGTTTCTGAAGACTACACTCAGATACCTCTTTAGGTGATGCCTCAGAGTTGGTCTCCTCTTTAGAAAAGCAATACTCCTGTGTCTTGAATTGTTTTTGTCTCGTGATACAATGGACTTGGTGTTTATTCCAGGGAAGTGATATCAAAGTACAAGTGTTACAGAGTTTACCTTTCAGCTTTACAGAGCTTTTCAGGTTTTTAGAGAGAGATTTGCTTGTTTTTAACAGTGTACTTTGCAGACATGGTCAAAACAGGATTTAAAAGGGTAATCAGAAGTGGAGCAGAAGCCAGGACTTGATCGTTTGTGACATTAGTCACGTCTGTTATTATATGTTTGATGGAGCTGACGTATATGAATGACTATGTACACAATCCTTCAAATGTTTGGGGTCAGTAAGATGTTTTTGAAGAGGCATTAAATTGATCAAACATGACAGTAAAGGTTTTTTTTTAATCTATTTGAAATAAATACTGTTCTCTTGAACTTACTGAAAAAAAAAATATATATATATAAGTTTACACAAACATTTTAACCAGCACAACTGTTTACAGCATTGGTAATAATTTAAAAAAGTTTCATAAATCATCACATTAGAATGATTGCCGAAGGATCATGTGACACTGAAGGCTGGAGTAATGACTGCTGAACTTTGCTATTACAAGAAAACATTATATTGAAATAGAAATCAGTTATTTTCAAGTGTAAAGCTTTAGTGTGTCAGCTTTAATTAGCATACGAGACTTTTACTGACCTTAAACTTTTGAACAGTGTTGTATGACTTCAGCTGTACTCAAAACTGTGCAGAAAACATCATCGCAATAATTAAACGCCTTTAAATCCTTGTATAATCTGTAATGTGATGCAGCTAGAAAAACACTTCACTTGAATTTCGAGCCTAAAGGGCGTTTCATGATTAATGCTGGATCGACAAAGTGTTTTCTGGTTCCAGTCTCTCAGGGTGTGTTTGCTTCTTAATACCAGTGACGTGCAGCAAACAATAAAACAAACACTTATTCAGGTGTTTCAGCTGGTCCCATAATAGCATGAATGCCTTTTGGTGGATCACTTTAATGAAATCACAAAACATGTCATTGTTTTGACATTGATATTTTGGGTGCATCTTCGGTTAGTACTTGAGCTGCTTAACAAAAAGACAGAGAATGATAACTGGTAAACAAATGACAGGTCAGAACGTTAGGCATGGGATTTTAATGGAAGCATCAGCTGCGAGGCACATCGCGTTTATGCATCTCTCCAACAGCCCAAGTCTTTTCAGATGCTGAGTAGCCCTGAAGAAAATCATTAGCATTTGAAAGACAGGGATATTCAGTATCTGCCCTGTCTACGATTTTCCCAGAAACACTGAAGGCAGCAGTTAGTCATCCGCCCGAATCACGCTGCCGGAACCCAAAAGGAACAGCTGCATTTTTTGACTCTTATAGTGTCACTCCCAGTGGGACGACCTTTTACCCACATTCTAAATGCGCAACATCTGCATCACAGAAGATTTATGCGAAAGAGGCGCTATAGGTGCACAAGCTATAGATGTATGAGGAAGTGTTAACAGAGTCACTGTCGAAATAGAAAAAAAGCCCTGAACGTCTCTTGAGGAAGTTATAATACGAGACTAGTGGTTAACAAAAGCATTATTAAGGTCTTGGTTTAGTAGACAACACATAAATCATGCTCTTGTTCGCTGTCACATGATGGACATATGACTCTGTTGAATTTATTCCCCTTTTGGATCCTTCATGTTAAAAGTTATTCTCTTTCTTTTTATTCATCTGTATATGTATCAGAAACAGTTTGATTTCCTGTAAGTGATGCTGGACTGCAAAGAACAGTATTTTTACATCTACATTCCAGCTTTAGTTAGTTGATATCCCTGACTGATTGCATCATAAAAGTATGCACCCATATATAAACTGGATCTGTGACTCAGGTTTAGTAGGACTGTATTACAGGAAACTCCTCTGAGCGCTTTTAAAGTGAACTCTTGCATATGAACACGTCACTTATGCTCACCAAGACAGCATTTATTTAAACTGTGAAACTGAAATGTGATGGCACAGCTGAATTTTCAGATTTGCTGCTCAACAAACATCTTAAAATTATCAGTGTTAAAAACAGCTGCTTAAAATATTTTTGCGAAACGTGACCTGACCTTTTTCAGGATTTTTTTGATGAATAGGACGTTTAACAAGACCATACTGCTGCATGGTAAATGTGACTTTAAACTTGCTTGCATAAGGTTTGTACATCATATTGTGGTTATCCTCTTCTGCATATAGGTTTTGTGACGTTTATGTGAGTGTGATGTTAAAGACTCAGTTTAACTTGGAACTATACCTGATAAAGTGGCCATATTTATGCATTTATAACGCATTGATAACAACATGGAAACAATAAACAGGAAAGAATAAAAAGATAAACCAAAATCTACTGAAAACAAAACTTCTTTGCTCTGAGCAGAACTCAAGTACTCCAGAACAGTTTGTTCTGGGTGGACACTAAACCACATCTGGGCATGTATTCAGCAGTGTACGTGCTTGAAAGGAGAGCATTTTGGGACCGTCCAGAGAATGTTCTTCCGCCTCCTTGTGGTCAAATATAGAGGTTAACTTCCCTCAGCCCAACAGATCGGCACATGGCCTTCATCACTGCCTCATTTAAACAGTTGAGAACCATGCACTGGAAGTAACACATTTCCTGTGTGCTTAGAACTCCTAAAGGGGTTAAAGTGGCCTGCAGGGAATATTTTCTGTAATGTGCTTTGTATACGTCTTTATGGAGCGATTGTGTTGTTTCCTCCTGATTTTGCTTGTGTAACAAACTCATATATACAGTCAGATGTATGCATTGTGTCACGAGCCGCGCCTCTGTGGCTCGTTCCGAACGGCACCAGCGGGAACCGTCCCCTGAATATTAGTTCCACCCGGACTATTTATCACCCACGTACCCGGAACTCTGATCGGCTCCAGGTGTAGACTATTATCTCCCCCATAAAAACAGATCCCACGAACGGACTAGTCGCGAAGTCTTGTTTGTCCCCATGCAGCAATTCCGAGCGTTTACTTACCTTGTTATTGGATTTCTTGTGTATGACCCCGCATTGTTACCTCGACCACGAACCTGTCTGCCTGCCCCGAATTCTGCCTGGCCTGCTTTTCGGATTTGGATTGTCCCTGAAAGATTGGACGCTAGTGCTTTGATTCTGCCTGTTTGTTACCTCAATAAAACCACGCAAATGGATCCGACTGACTCTGCCTCTTCGTCACAATATATATATATATAAAAATGTTTTTATTTTAAATATATTTATATATAATATAAATTATATGATTTTATGCATGATAAACACATGCAAATACATGCACATATTTTCAAAATTTCTTTAAATGTACAAAATAAATATCAACATATATTATGCACAAAAACTTTTATTTTGGATGCAGTCAATTGTAATTAATCATTGGCCATCAATATGTGTGTGTGTGTGTATTATATATATATATATATATATATATATATAAAGTTTGTTTTTATTTTATTTTGTTTGTTTTTTTTTTGTGCATTTTTTTAAATATAATTTTAAAAAGCCTTTAATAAACCCAGAAACGACCCGTCTGATCTGCTGAAGAGGAAGCTTTAGCGTTCAGCTCCAGCTCGTAAAGCTCAGGCACCTTTAAGCTCAGTGACATATAATACATCTCAGCAGCCCAAAACAGTCACGGCTTTAATAACCTACACACCTTCCCCTTCAGTGACATTAATGTTAGGCCGATCGCCTCGCTCGCTCTGCACCGACCGCTGTGACTTATAGCAGGAGACTTCAACAAGCCAGCGGCTAATGCAATTAGAAACAAAGAACACTATTTATTATAGCAGCGGTGGAGCCGCGGGCCAGAGGACGCTGTGTGTGTGTGTGTGTGTGTGTGAGATCTGGAGAACTGGACACATTTCATTAGAAGAACACATATTCACAGATGATTGAAGGAGTATCCTATTCCTTTCAGGACGAGCTCTGGAGTCCAGAGTGTCTCCTGAGGAAATATTTCAGGTCGACAGATTAAAAACATCTGAGTACAGATAAAAACCTGATGATCAGAGCCACCAGCAGCACCAGAACACAGGCAATTAATCATTTAATCATATAATTAATTAAAATAGAAATATTATAGAAATTATTTTACTTAAACTAAAATGGCAAATATTTAAAATGAATTTTAAGCTAAATATCAATTAAAAAACATAAATATAAGTGATACAATACAATACATACAAATGGCAAAAGCACATAAAACTATTTTATAAAAATAAAAAACTGAAAATATTAATTTTATTTTAAAATAACCTTCACAAATGTGTAATGATGCTCTATTTAGAAAAGCGTTCATTAAAATCACCCTGATATTCATTATGCTGATGCACTTTAACTAGTTTAAGATTACTGTGAATTTATAGTGACAGCGATTTTCATTTATTTAGAGATATATGTTTAAAAAATAATACATCTGTGCTTGTATTTTATCGTATTGTGTTTCATTTTTAGGAGCAACCAATCATTTTAATTGCTTGATATTGAACTTATCTTTTATAGCTGATATTTTCAGAGCAGCGACACACACTGATGGCAGAAGGTGACCCTGAGAGTGTGTGTGAGACGCTAACAGGGCAAAGGCTTCGACAGCAGCCACCTGGGACGAGAGACACAGAGAGAGAGAGAGAGAGAGAGAGAGAGAGAGAGAGAGAGAGAGCTGTGTGTGTGATGCATTTATATCTGCTGATTACAGTCAGGAGCTCTGATATCAGCACAGAGAAGTGTGTGTGTGTGTGTGTGTGACGGGACAGGATGGTCAAACACACCAGACCAGAGGTCACAGACACCAACACACATGCACATTTATCTAAATGAGGCCAAGTCTAGAGATCTATAGTTTTAAATAAAGTAAATGACTTGGCACTGACTAACCCTAACCACAGCCCTGAAGGAGTCTCACACACACACACACACACACACAGAGAGTGTCCTGTAATGTGAATCTCTCATTACTCATGCAATTAAAGAGCTGAACGACCACATAAATAACCGTCGGGCTTGGTTCCCGGAGGATCTGTGGACAGACGGAGGAGGAACTCTTACATACAGGTAAGACACGAGATACAAGGTGAGACACGAGATACTGTTCATAAAACAGTATAAGCCCTGATTCTGTTTATTACTGTGAAACCTTATTGCATAAAGCACTATAGAAATACAGATGACTTGATTACCAGTTCCGCTGCCTTTTGACTCCGCCCACTTCTCTGCCAGGTGCCCCGCCCACCCCAGCACTGCTGTCAATCATCACAGGCCACACATCCTCAATAGATATGCCTGATTTTTTCAGTTGTCTGAGATTTTCTGGATAAGAATGAAAAAATAAATAAATAAATACTATACCCAATAAAACATTTTTAAGTTTGAAATAGCTAAAAATCCTATAAAAATAGCCATATGGAGATTTTATACACACCTCGCTTTTTTAGAACGATGAGCTTTGTACAAATCGACCTGTTTCAGGAGGCGGGGCTTAGAGGAGAAACAATAATGTACAGTATGTGGAAAATAATGTGTTTTTTAAAACTTAAACCGCATAAACACATTACATTACACCAAATAATATCATATAATAATAATCATATGACCTCTTTAAGCCCTCTTGTGGCCCCTCATTGGACCCCTAACCCCAAGTCATGAAACAATGTCCAAGAAAAGCATAAATCTGAAGCCAAAGATCTGTTTAGCTCTTTGAAAACTGAAAGCTCTTTGTTTTACCAATAAGCTTGTAAAAGCAAGAACACAGCTCCAGATCTGCTCAGATGTTTCCTGACGGCTGCTTTCTAAACGCACAGATGTACAGTAAACGCTGTGTTTCTAACACACACACACACACACACACTGGTTCTGTCCCAAATCAGCATTCGAGCAGTGGTTGATCTTCTTTCATTATCGGACCCTCGCGAGCGCTCGTCCTGACAGTTCAATTCCTCAGCGCTGGCACGGCGTCATCCTTAATTCATTTTCCTCTTCTGCAAATTATTTCCCCCCCTGACCCCGCGCATAAAGAGCGGGTGACTCTGATCTCGGGCCCTCAGTACATACATCTTCATCTTCTTCCACGCGCGTCTCCAGATCAGAGCACTTTAACAATAGCTGCGGATGAAACACAATTAGCGCTCTCACCAGTGTTTCCAAACGTTTCGCTCGCACTCCATCAAACTCAAAGACATTACAGAGCTCTGGACGACAGCTATAGCCTCGTTTCACGTACAAATATCTCAATTCTTAAATCAAGATGTATTTACTACAGTTGGAACATGACAGAAGACGTTAGGTTTAAAGGTGCCCTAGAATGGAAAACTGAATGTAGCTTGTCATGGTTGAATAATAAGAGTTGAGTACATGGACATAACATACTGTGAGTCGTTTCCTACTTCTTATAGAAATCAAGT
>JAUCMS010000044.1:8043399-8107779 GCA_032357445.1 Enteromius radiatus | reverse complement strand
CTAAAAATTCTTAAATGTCCAAAATTAGCAAAGGTCTAGTCCTGGCTTAATCTAATTCCTATCCGGGAAACCGGCCCCTAATGTCTGCAGGTTCTTCGTTTAAAGCTCCTCTATGACTATATTTTCTTCATAGCATGCTTTTGCCTGATTTTGCATCACCAACCAAAATAGTTCCACAGTAATCCGAAGCAGAATAATAAACCATCATGTCTCGGAGTATAGTGGAGTTTTGCTAATGAATCAGTGAATCTGTTAATGATTCTTACAAAAACAAATGAAAAGCTGTGTCTCAATTCACTGCATCCTTCCAAGAGTGAATGCGTCACAGCGCTGCAACGAAGAAAGTCCCATTTCTGAGACTCATTCAAACGGTCAAATTTAAACAGCACTCAGTTCAACCATTACATGAGCTAAGGATGCAGCCCTAAAATTGAGATGCAGCTACAGCTGCAATATAGTTTCATTTTAATGTCACTCAGTGTTTGATCAAAAGATTCAGTGACTTTTGTATCATGCAAAAAATCTCCACCGCTAATGAATTACACCAACTGTCTGAGAAACAAATACAGACAAGTGGAGTTATATAAAATATGGCAACTAACTGTTGTCTAAAACATAATAAAGTACATGTATGGTATGGATATGCATGCGTGTTCCATTACTGTAAGCATGAGCCTTTCCTTTCAAAATCATGTTGATACCATTTTGAAGAAAATCCAGGCTGAAAAGAAGGAAAAATTAGGCAAACAACCACAATTGATTCATGCATGAGTTCATGCCGTGTGTTTTGTCTAATGAGACAGACGGTGGTCATTGTTTCCAGTCATGTTCCTTTTGGTTTCTAGTAACCTGTTCTTGGAAACGAAACAAAGACGAGTCCAGTAATAAAAGAGCTACTGGCACATAGAGATATATGGCATACATTATATAACTCTTAATTATTATTACATCATCACTCATATTTTTAATGCAAATATGGTAGAGTTGTGCCTAAAGTTATAAACTCTGAGTAACCCAAAGCAATAACAGTAAAATCTAGATAGCAGACTTGTTTTCAACAGATAAAACCAGCACTGTTGATGACATTTTTTCACTTTTTTAAGGCCATGTATTGTCTAATCAGACTTGTTTGTGATTCATAGTACTCAACCTTAGCATGCTAACCATAACATCAGAGCATAACATCATGTGCCCTTGAACCCTGCCTTGTTTCACTTCTATTAGCTGAACTTGGTGAAAAACATGGTTGTCTGTCTTGAGAAAAAATAAGAACTACAACTAAAGAACAGTGCATTTGGTTCATAGTTATAGTGAAAACATTACAATAATAAGATGTTGCAAAAATATTTGCAAATATTTTCATGAAGATGCGCACTACTGTTGAATTTTTTTTTAAATACATGTCTCAACTAGGCTGCATTTATCTGAACAAACACTCCCATAATGCACAGCTGTAATTTCAGCATCATTACTCCAGTCTTTAGTGTCACATGATGCTTCAGATGTTAAAAAAAGTTGTGCTGCTTCATTTTTTGTGGACAGTTTGGGTCAGTTGTGCTTTAATTGGATTTAATTAAATGAGACAAACTCTAAGACTGAAGTTTTTTGTGCTCTAATTTTTGGGGCACTTTTGCTGAGATCCTTGACCTCTGTGCTCTGTGGAAATGATTAAAACTGTCCTTGGGGCCTTCTCTATTCGACATCACAAACAAGGGTCAGTCACAGAGCTGGCAGCAATAAATCACTGCGGTTTCCTGTAGTACTGCGCCGTTAAAATGTGTGCCTTGTCAGCACAAAGGAAACGGAGAAGGGTCAAACCTCTTTGCTCACTGACCCAAGGGAAACACAACGCTTCAGTGGCACAGTGATGGTATTTACCGGAAGTGAAGACACAGCTGCCCTACTTACATTGAGCAAAGGTTATGTGTCTGTGATGTAACAGGTCAGGGTTGATTCTCACATCAACAATGTACACTCATTTAAAAGAAGCACATAGTACAAAAAAGGAATGAAAACATAAGCCAATTTAATAGTCAAAAGTGACACACTGCCAAATATTTTGGTCTTCATCAATATGACAAAAGCATTGAATAATTCAGTATCAGCTCAGCTGTTTCATTTTCTACTGTATTATTTCTTCATTGTGCTCCATGAGGGTGTTTACTGCATATCACAAACCTTGGTGAGTTTGTCCGACAGTCACCCCTGTTTTTCTCCTCTGAGAGAAAGATGAGACCTCAGGGGCAGCAAGGTGGGGGGGGGGGGTATTTGCTGTAAACACACCTTTATATCAGATCATAGTCAGTACGTACATTTACAAGAAATTATTTATATTTCCCCCAGTTCCTCTTTTCAGATTTTGGAGGAAGTTTTTATGCAGACTTTGATGTCTTTATTTGAGTGGTTTAACTTTACACCTTTAGGGCAACAGTCATTGGGCAATGAACTAGTTTAGCTGAGTAAGGGTGATTTTAACTTGTTTTATTAAGACTACAGTTCATGGTTTTCAAAAACAGAAACACATTTCTAATAATTAGATTTACCAAACACTGCAGGGCCAAAAGAATCATATAGTGTCTTAAATCTCCATATTAGGTTAGAATGGCTTAGTACTTTGGTCTAGCTTAAACAACTATTACCTTTGTGCAAATATTAGCAAAGGTTTGTATTTGATTCACCCTTAGTTTGTACATGTCATGGATAAACTCAATACTCGCAATTCAAAGAGAGAAAAAAAGATTTAAAACAAATGCAGTGCATTTGCTTCCTTTACTAATTTGTGTTAATATTAACAAAGCCAAGAGACGCCTGAAATGAAAGCTAATGTTAAATTACCTACAAGACATGAGCCGTTGGGATTTATATTCAAATATGTTGCAGCATTGAGGGTAAAAGGTGAAGATAGTGAGCACAGATGCTCCAGAGTCCCACACACACACACACACGTTTCATTTTATAAGACATGGGGTGGGCAAAAACTAATCAAAATAAACCATGAGCCTCTGACCTGAACATCTGCAAATGTGTTCAGAGCTTTTAGCAGGATCACAGTTTAACAGCTCGATTCTACACCGCAGCTGACAAAACTGAGTAACAGGCTATACTTACAACCAATAGTGCCCTCTAATGGACATCCAATGAACAGCGGCTCAAACGTTGCAGCAGTCTGCCCTTTTTCTAATTTTTTTACATTTATTTTTTATTAATTCAATGCCACAAAAACAAGAGGTATTACATATTCATATCAAACTAACATTAGCTGCCAGAGAGAAAGAAAAAAAATATATATATGTATATGTTTTTTGTTTGTTCCTGGAGATTTACATACAATTTAAAGTCGTTAATAAAATGAGAAAAATTTGGTTTACACCAAGCCCACTTTTTCTTATGTATATGGAATTTTCCTAATAAAATAAACAAATGTATAATATGTTGTTCTTTCCAATTCAATCTTTCATTTTCTATATGAAAAAAGTGCATAAAATATACAAATTTCTATCATACATTCCATTTTTCAGTTAATATAGAATTCCATATCTTTACAAAATGCTCTTGAATGAATAATATGAAAAAAAAAAAGATGCAAAAGGGATTCTTTTTCTTGACCACAAAATTCACAGATATATGAAATATTAAGCTTCAATCTTTCCAAAACATGCTTGGCAGAATAAATTCTTTGAAGTATTTTGTAAGACACGTCCTTAATTTTATTGATACAAAACTTATTTGACAGATTCCATGCTTTAACTCAAGAGATATTATCAAATAAAGAAGACCAGAAACATCTTGCTGCAGGTAAAGACGTAGACCGAAGAGCATTCCTTATAATCTTATTACTACACTGTTGTTTTAACACATCAACATTTCCAATGAAAATGTTTCCACAAGGATTAACTATGCTTAATCCTTCTGAAATATAGTTTTTCAAAAGTACTGTCACACTCTTTGGTATTGCGTCAATAACAATAAGTTATTTTGGTCTAATTGGTAATTGAAATTTTCCAGAAAGTATCCATGAGAATTAAATAACTGTCTTACTAAAAGTATACCTTCATTAAACCAAGTGTGATAGAATAAAGATTTGTTTTTAAATGATATATTTTTGTTATGCCATATAACATTATTGTGAGGTGAGCCCTTTTTAAAATGTAGGTTAAGGACGTTTCTGATGATACAATATCAAGTGTTTTGTTCACTGTAAAACGTCATACAGCTACACCCTTACACATCATGCTATTATTGTGCCAAGGACGTCAGTAAATAGCAGATAAACTATTCAAGTTTTTACTCACAGCACACTTATTGGGAAAACAAGCATTATGTTCTCACTTTTAAAGAGTGCAATTGCATTTTTACATCTTTAAAAAAAAAAACCTACCCTTTATTAAACAAGTTATATTAACCATTTTAGAGCTGGTTTAAAGTCCAATAAATGTGATATGTAATTGGTATACAGAATTAGATATGTAGTTTAAAGTCTCATTCTCTATACACACACACACCATGTGACATCTCAATTCTAGAGTACACAAACTTGAAGCGCTTAGATCGGGTTTGGACCTGACTGAATCTCACATTAAGCTGGGGAAATGTGCTATTAGTACTTCATAGCAATTGTAAAACTAACATTTATAATAAAAGTAATGAGAAGGCCAACATATTCACAAAGACACTTTTATTTCAAACTGCGCACAAATGACATTGTACTGCCAACTGTAGAGCTGATGTTGATGCTCTCCATGAGTACTGCTTTGGCCACTGCACGTCTGCACATGTGCACTGCTGGGAGAAACAGACAAATCATTATAAATTACATCAAACACATCCACTGACTGGAGAAGGGTTTAGAAGTTACTGTGGCAATTTAATGTGACTGTTATTGTTTTAATGCACATATGATATAAGGCAGGAGGAGGAGGAGGAGCCCCCCCCCAACAGTGCATATTCTGCATCTCTCCTTTATCTGACACCTATTTCAGGTCTTGAGGAGTCTACTAAAGAGCTGAATCAGGTGTGTTTGATTAAGGAACGTGGTTGGGAAACAATGATGTAAGGAATATGATTACAGTCATCTAGCACACGACATTTAGCATAAATTGAAAACAGAGGGATAGTTTCAAAGATTTAGACACTTTTCAGTCAAACTGACCGAGTATAAAACTCAACAGTTGCTTCTTACGCATTAAAACCCTTTTATATTCAATTAAAAACTGTTGCTTTATTTCAAAGCATTGTCCTTCCCTTCTAAAACATCTGCAGTGATTTATTTACAGCTGTGAATGAATTTTACTGACCTAGCGAAGCCTCCTGGCCTCTCTTTCAGACTCCAGAAGTGTCAGGACATCTCCTTCTCTTACTGGGCCCTTCACGTTTCTGATGATAGATCTGTTGCTGTCATCCATGAACTCAACGCGCACCTATGTAAGGACATCATGTTAAATCTTAAGTCACATTTTGATAGAAACAGATTTTCTCATGGCGTCATAAGGAGCACAAACATTTACAGTATAATTTACTAGATTTATAGATTGTAACGTGCAGTAGGTGCAGTTAGAACATCAGTATCCGGTAAAATACAGCGTCACTCTTAAAAAATAATTATTGACAACACAACTCAATTCCAGAATATAAAATACTATTTTGATTTGTCAAATAAGCCACAAAAAAGACCCTGTTCACGTTGCACATGACACGGAGCATGAGGAGTCAGTTTGAGCTCACCTGGGTACACTGTCCCTGGGAGCCGGTTCTTCCCAGCACTTTTGTAACCTGTAACAAAAAACACGTTTAACTGTAAATGTAAAGGACATCATTAAAGACTGTGGGCGGTGAAAAAAGCAAAACACGCAGTTTTCGGCATTAAAACCGCTGGATAGCCATATGCTAAAGCTAACTAAAGGCCTAACGACACAACACCGCTATATTTTTGAGCCTACCGTGAGAGGATTACAAGATACTTTAAGACGAATAAGACTTCAAATCAAACATCTTTAATCTTACGCGTATTATATTGCATGATTCAAACGGAAATATTAATGAAATAATCTTTTCTTACTCTGGCGAGTTTGATGGGCTGCACGCGGCTGGCATCCATGATTTCAGCTTAGTTCGGAAAGGAAGTCACGTGGTCTCAACGGGTTTTATATACCCACAGTAAACTGTAAATTTTCTATTGATCAGGTTTTATTTGCAGTTATATGTTGGTATAGTTTAAAAAAAATGCAAATAGAATAAAAGAATGGACCTTGTGTTAATAAAAATATAATTTTCTCGTAACAACAAACCTGCTTCCGGTTCCGGGATCACGAGTGATGATGATCTAGGACTAGCAGTATGTACTGTTGTAAAGATGAAATATCTGAACACTGCTGAAGATTGTGTGTTGCTTATTTATTTTAGTATGGATATTTTAAAACATAGGTTCGATCATACATTATTGTAGACTATAGTATAAATAATGGCGATTATGTGAAGTAATAGGATATGTAAAAAAAAAAGATTACATGTTTCTTTGAACCTTTCATATGTGGTATGTAATAAGAAAATTAATAAATAAAGTCAAAATTATAAAAAACAATTAGCACACATCCTAAACCCAGAGGAGACATCTATGAGGACATGATGAGAAAATATAAAGTGATGGAGTTTCCCATCAGTTCATGAGAAGGCAATTCAATGGGCTTCAACATATTTAAGTTCTGCTAGCTATTTATATAGCCTTAACTAAACCATAAATATATCACATATCTTGTTTATGTTAATTTAAGTTTTGTCCAATCACATTGATGGTAAAACATGAATAAGGGCACAAATGGAGAGGATATGAAAGAGGAAGTACAGAACAAGATAAGGAAATTATAGGATTAAAGGATTTTCATATTGGATTTGCGCTGAATTGTTTAAATATCAGACTGAACACAATATTGAACTTAAAAGCAAAATAAACAGAAATTTGCTTTGAGCAGTTAATAACCTTACAGTATCAATGCAACTGCTATTTATCCTTTGCCTTTCCTCCTCCAAGGGCTCAATCCTTAAATCACAACACTAATCCTCATGACTGTATTTTTAACTCTGCCGAGGACAGAAAGAACAGCAATGGGATTACGGCATCAGTGAGGTGGGGCAAATCCCAACTCTTGATCTTCAGTTGAGCCGAAACAAATACAGTTGCTTTTTCTTTCTCTCTTTTTAGCTATATTACCAACCATAAAAAGCTGGAAGCAGTGGAATATGCTTTCTCAATCTGTCTGGAAACATCCTTAAAGCTGCAACACTCGTTTTAAAGGGAAGTGGGACTTGTGCACGCTTGGAATGTAAAATCTGCCTTTTTCTGCTTTTATTTGTGACAAATAATTAGTCTCTTTTCAGTTCTTTACCCATTCTACAAACAACCATAATAATGGATCATCCAAGAAGGCATCTGAAAAAACTTAAAAAGAGACGATCGAGTCTTTTTGCTAGTGTCAAACTTAATGCAAGTTTTTCACAGAGTATAGAAGAAGAAGTGAGTGCCTTCCCATTTTCACAAGACAGCTCTGTGAAACCTTGGACGTCGATGGACAACCTCGATACTCCATCACCTCAGGCAAGTGACAAAAGAGATCAAGAAAAGAGAAAAAACAGTGAGGCCGAAGCCGCAAAAATGGCACACCGTCATTCAACAGTCATCAATGTTAACGTAGGTGGAAAACACTTTACCATTCCCAAGCACTTGGCTATCAGATACCCTAAAACCAGGATAGGCAGCTTAGCCCTGTGTAAAGATCCTGTCAAGCAGCTAACGCTCTGCGATGACTATTGTGTGCTCACTAATGAGTTTTTTTTTGACCGGGATCCTACTTTCTTCCACTACATCTTCCACTTCTATTGCAGCAATGTGTTATGGGTCATGGAGAGTCTTTGCCCTGTCAATTTTGAGGAGGAGATGAAGTTTTGGGGCATGCACTTGCGGGATACTCCTCGCTGCTGTCGCATTCTTTACGAGGAGAAACTAGACGAGATAAGAGACCAGCTAAAAGTGAACAGAGAGCTTATGGCGGAAATCGAGCCCCAGCATAACGAAGAGGGTTTCAAAACAATGTTTTTCGGCGGCTTTCGTAAGATGCTATGGGACCTGATAGAGAACCCATACTCCTCGATGGCTGCTAAGGCCTTTGCTGTGTTCTCCAGCCTCTTTGTGCTCATCTCTATTGTAGCAATGACTCTAAACACAGTGAGCGAACTAAAACATTATAAAATCTATGGAAGAACCTACATGGAGTGTGTGGAGATAACTTCGATCCTCTTCTTCACCTTCGAGTACTTCCTTCGCTTGCTGACAACGTGCAACGTCAAGCATTTTGTGAAGAGCGCGCTTAATTTTGTAGACTTGGTGGCTGTCATGCCTTACTTTATCCAGCTGATATTCGAGGCTTTCGCTGACCAGGAAGATATGAGCGTTCAGGATGATCTGAAAACGATGGCAAGAGTTAGCAAAGTTAGCAAAGTGCTCAAAGTTGTCAAACTCATGAGGATCTTTCGCATTTTGAAACTGGCGAGGCACTCGACGGGCATGCGGGCTTTTGGCTTCACTCTTCGCCAGTGTTTTGAACAGGTCTGCTGTCTGTTTCTGTTCATTATCATGGGGATCTTCACCTTCTCTGCTCTGATGCACTCAGTGGAGCAGGATGTTGCAGGAACACCGTTTAGCAGTATACCAGATGCCTGGTGGTGGGCAGCGGTGAGTATGTCTCAAGTAGTCTTCAATCATACGTCACTTATGCAGCAGAACTGCAGCATAATTCATATACACATGGCATAGCACACAAATCTATGTGTGCTACCTGAGCATATCGTTTTCAAACTATGGCTATTATTAGGACTTTGCTGCTATATCAGCCTCCGCTATTCTGGGAAGGCTTTCAGCTCAGTGTTAGAACATGGCTGTGGGGATTTGTTTCCATTCAGAGACGAAAGTATCAGTGAGGTCAGCGATGGAGTGGGCTCACAGGGGACCAATGGTGATCGGGTTCGGGCTGTGTTCAGATCAGTCTTCCACACGACTAACAGTAATTGAAGTGAAGGTGAAATAAAATATAAATACTTGATGAAAAGCTTTTTTTAAAAAAAAAAATAAGTATATTAAAAAAGTAATAAAAATAACATAAAATGACTAAAACTGAAAACATAAAAATGGAAGCTATTTCAAAATATGAATAAATAATACAATGGTCTTTAAATCATGAACTGCACTAGACTCTTTCTCTAAGGATACTGCATATAGCTGTAATGGTAACTTACACCTACTATCAGATGTAGATTATATAGTCAAACCTGTTCTTTTTAATAAGCGTGTCCGCATACATTTGACTTTAAACACATCCAAAGCTTACATACTTGAAACATTTTTACACACAAATATAATAAAACAATTGGGCATCATTGTAATGTATGTGTTTATTAATAGCATCACTTGCATGCAAGTGTTTTTTTTTTTTATTTGCTATCATTATCATCATTTGCTGTGGCTGTTGTATCCTCTTTAAATTGTTAGTCCTTATCCTCTGGAAGCTGTGTTTAATCTTATATAATACCTTGTAATGCCGCTCAATTGGAGGCATCCATGCTGATTGGAAAAGTTAGATTAGTTTGGAACGTCCTGGGGCTTACTAAGTCTTACTAAAGTTGACTTGCATGCAAAATTCTAAACTGATAAACTGATGTGGAGACATAATTCTCTCTTTTATTTGACCAGTATTTAGGACATTGTTTGAATCAAGTCTCTTTTTTTCCACTGTTACAGGTGAGCATCTCTACTGTAGGATATGGAGATGTGGTGCCCATTTCTTACTCCGGTCGAGTGGTGGCCTTTGGGTGCATATCTTTTGGTATTATTCTAAATGGGATGCCAATCTCAATCCTGTTTAACAAATTTTCTGACTATTATGCCAAGTTGAAGGCCCAGGAGGACACTAACACCAAAGTCCAGCAGGGTTTGAACCTCAAGAAAAGACTGCAACGAAAATTAGAGAACTGCTTCGAGCCTCCAGCTGAGGACTCTGATGAGGACAATAGACATCACATCGGCCAGTGTCATCATTAAACGTCCTTGTCACCCCGACTGCCTCGCTGCCCTTGAACAGTGAGCTCAGGTTCCCAGCCTGCCTTGAATTAAATCTGGATTTAAAAGATGGGTGAATGCCAGGTTAAAGAAAATCAAGCCATCAGCTTTAAGATGGCTTACAATGTCGCTGAGGATCTTCGGTGAGCCTTTGCTGATTTTCAGCAGTATCTGTTCACTTGTCAGGCAAATAAAACGGATTCAAATAAAAAGAAGACTACAAAGTGTTAATTGCAAGATCAAGACAAAGTATTAGGATGATTTGATCCGTCATTACCTCTCTATAAGGTGGTGCAAGTGCACTGTACAGATAAATACATACATGAATCCTGAGATCCCGAAGATATTTCTTCCTCAATTAAAACAAAAAAGGATTTCCGAGGATCAAGTGAGACTTATGTGGCCTTCAGGCACCTTTGGTGTATTTGGAGTGTTGCTTTCACATAGTTTCTATTTTAGGCGAAGTGCATTTGGAAACCATGGCTTTCAAAGACTGAGAAAATAATAATAATAATAATGAACACTGTATTTGCATAGTCTTCAGCAAGCACTTTATCAGCCCTTCAGATTAGCACAACACATATTTTGACTGTTTCTGGAAGGTCTGAAGGGTGATTTCCTCAATTGTTTTATTATATCTGCTGTAAGCCAGAGCCATACGATAACAAAAACCTCGTTTGTTTTTATTCCCCTTTCTTTTTATTCCATGTAGTATAATCCTATCCTTCCTTTAAAACAAATATTATCATCATATTATCAAACTTTTAAATAACAAAGACCCTTTTTTCTCTGTGTTACATAACAACATATTCCTGCAACTTGCATATATTGTGTCTGGTCATAAAAGAGAACTAGTTCACAATATGTATGTCGCTACATAAATAATTCACCATATAATCATTAATAAAAAAGCTGTAGGCTCCATGAAACTACATGCAAATGAAACCAGTTACATTTTCTGTATTTAGCCCATGCACAATGTGAATCTCAGAGGGATTGGCTCGGTATAAAAGGCTTTGTTTGTATTGTTTTCAGAGTTTTCCCATGAACATCTTCATTTTTGGTCTTCTCTGAAAACAATCTGAGCGCTAAGTGAGCACGTAAGCTAGCGTCAGTGAGAAGTCAAGCGATCTGACTTAATGTCTAATAGGATTTAAGGATCAAGAGGACCCGTGATGCCAATGTTTTGAGTGAAATGTTCGACTTCAATTAAGAGAATGTACAGACAAGAGCCCTTGACAGCTGCATGTTAGCGGTCTTTGTTGAACAGCAAAGGTCATCCTTCGCCGATGACAGCAGGGAATTACTGCATAACGGTCAATTATAGGATCATCTAGTGAATCCAGACAATACTGGAATAACTAATGTATTTATTTATTATTTATTGTATGCTCCTCCTCTGTTGTTTACCCTACCCCAACAACGAACACAAATAAATCATCAGTATATCAAATTAAAATTAATGGCTAAAGGTCATTCAAGAATGCCCTGCAGCCATATTGTTTTGCATCGTTTTTTGCATATTGATGTGTAAAGGTGAGAAGATGAGGTAAAATGCACACAGTATGTATTTCCTATCAAATGAAAAAATATTCACTGACACTTAAAGATTAAAGATGATGCATACTGTATATCATAATATATTACATCTATGGAAAAAATAAATGATTCTATTCAACTGGCCTATAGTTTATGATAATATTAAGATATTATTCAAAATTAAATAACTAAACAAATGTTGAAATATATAAATAAATTGTAAAATTATGTAAAATACATAAAATAAATCCAGATGTAAATGCAGAAATAAATATATAAATATTTATTTAATTAATTAATTATATATTTATTTATATCTTTATTCATTCATTTAATTAATTATATATTTATAATAAATTGATTGATTGAATAAATAATTGAATGAATAAGTACATGAATAAATAAATGAATTAATCAATAATGTATTAACTAAATAAATAAATATATATATAAAAAATAAATAATTAAGGAAAAATATTTATAGATTTATTTCTGCATTTGATATATATATATATATATAAATATATATATATATATATATATATATATATAATTTAATTATGTATTTAATAATTTATTCATACATTTCAACATTTCTTTAATTCAGAATTATTTAATTCTCTCATTCAGAAAATTATTAAATAACACTGGAATGGAGACTTTAGAAATGTAATAGGTTATTTAAATTACTTTATTAATGTAACATGTTTGCATGACTTTTTTCATTCTTTTTCTAAATTTACCTTTCTAATCGTTTCCAAAACTGTCCTAAACTGTTAATCATTTTGAAACATTTAAAGCAGTCAGGCTTAACCTTAGGTCACTTGAATTAAGAGTATAATAATTTCATTTGATAGCACCACAAAATCCCCTCTGTTAACTTTCAGATTGTTCTGATGTTAAATACAGTTATAAAATCATAAAACATTGTTTGGCTATGATACTGTCATCTAACAATGCCTTGTAAAAAAAAAATAAAACAGTTAATCTTAAAAAAATAATGCATGTACATAAACAGTTATCAAATAAACATGCATTCTATTCTGTGTGCTAAACATTGATGTCTCATATTTAGAGCAGTTTTTCATTTTTTCTCAGTAACTGTAACAGAGTATGTCACATTTATTTTGTAATTATGTAACACCGTTAGTTACTCCCCATCACTGATAAAAACTACATTCATAATAATAATTATCAAAATACATAAGAAAACCCTAGCAACAGCATTCCACTAGAGGGCTTCTGTCTCAGTTGCTTTTCACTGAAAAATAAAAACAATATATTTACCCTAGCAGCCCAAATGAATGAATATGTAACAAATAGATAATAAATCAACAAATCATTGTTATTTAAAGAATTGGAACTGTTTAAGATGGAATCAATCCCACAAATGTTGATATTCAGAAATATGGTGCATATTAATATGATCATAACCATTAAAAGCATTAGAGATGGAAACAACTTGCCCATATATAATACTAAAAGCACTTCATTGACGCATTTCTGTAAGCTCATAAAAGAGATATTAGAAGTAAATACGAAAAATATGACCGGCTATCACAATTTTCCTTGAACTTTCCTTGAAGCAATACAATATATCACAGCTGACATGTTTTATCTGAAGGCCTCGAAGATCAGAACGTGATTTTCTTCATCCAAGGCCAGATAGATGCTTGTAGAATCATGCATGCCAGAGGTCTGATGGGGGGTATAAAAACCCCCAAATTGGTTTGGTAAGTAGCCTGCAATACCTGAACACACTTGAATATTGTGCATTCCAATTTGACCACCCCAAGAAACACCATGAGCATGAAGTGGTTTGCATCTTTAGCTTTTTTAGCTCTTCTCCAGACTTCCAAGACTGAGGTTCAAGATGTGCGAGTGAAGCTTTGTGGTCGTGAGTTCATTCGGATGGTGGTCACATCGTGTGGAAGTTCTCGACTCAGAAGGAACGTGCCTGATTCAGACCTTCACTTCGCAAATCCTCACAGTAGGTTTACCTTCTTCAGATGTTCATGTAGTTATCAATTCATTAACCTTTTATTTACTTTAATCTCTGTGTTGATGTCCATCTACTGTTTTTCAGGGAATCTACAAAACTGGCTTGATAGAGATCTCGTTGCACACCAGAGAGGGACCCTGACTGCTGAGGACGAGCAGTGGAGGGAGCGTGAGTCCCCTGAGAGCGGGACAGAGCATCCAGCCCCCCATCAGCACACAAGCCCACCAGCAGAGCTTCTGGAACGCTTCAGCACTGTGCAGGATCTCAGCATGTCCTCCAGGTCCCGCCGTGATGTGGGGCCAGCGGGTGTCTGCTGTACTTCAGGATGCACCATGAGTGAACTGATTCAATACTGCTGAGGATGGATGTAGAGCTCAGATGTCTTCTGCACTAAAGTACTACTGAAGCAGCATGTGGTACATTCAAATATGCTTCATTAAACATTGCATCTAAGTTACCATTATGGCTTCATTTGTTAACATATATATACATGAACTAAAAATAAAACTACTTCCAAAGCATTTATTAATCTTAATTAATGTTAATTTTAGCATCCACTAATGCGCTAGTATAATAAAAAAGCTATTCAGCTGTGAATAGCCTATGATTTAACAGGCCTGGTAAACATGAAATAATAATGAACAGCATTTATATTAACTAATGTTAACAAAGATGAATAAATACTGTAACAAATGTATATGTAATTGTTAGTTAATGCACAAAGGAGAATTACTGTAAAGTGTTACAATTATTTTTATTGTTGGTAGAAGATGTATGCATGTAATTGAATGAAAATAGTGTTATTTCATAGTTTATATCATATGAGTTATTAGATGCTCTCTCTCTCTCTACATACAGAAAGTATAGACTGGTGAATTATTTCAGTAGGACAGTGGCACTGACAGGGACTTTTGTGCAATAAATCAAAAGAGTCAACGACAATGTCTGGTGTAATCTTTGGAAAAATTACATTTTTTATGAACTTGCAGGCAATGATCAATGTATTGAACAATGACAACAAAAATCCCTCTGAATTCAAATAATATTTGAAAAACATACGTTTATGTAGAAAATAACATCTAATTATTTAATGCGTGTATAATACAATTTAATTATGATGGTGTAATTTTTTTAAAAACAAATGTTGTAGCTTAACATGCCATATTATAACTTACCGCTAGAGGGGGTACCACTGGCAGTAAAACGTTACTTCAAAATCCCTTTCTACATTAAATTTCACAAAACTGCATCAAAATAACGTTTCACTGTTTACAGTGAACTAAATCACACATTTAAATCAAAGTGATTTGCTTGAAATATGGCAACAGGAACCTTAAGCAAAGTAAAGACACATGGGTGCTGTTTAGAAATGCCACAAAGACTCGTTTCATATAATCAGTGGTAACAAGTTTGCACACACACACACACACACACAAGCACTGACCTTCTTCTGGCATTTTAGTGTCAAGGAAAAATGAAGATTAGGGACTTACGAAGTACCTGAGAGGGATATATCTGTATAAATTAATAGCAGATGCTGTGATTTTTGTTTTCTGAAATCATCAGGTAAATTTGGTCATGATTAGTGTGTAATTAGCTATAATTCTGAAATCTCACAAATATCCAGATTCACAAGTATCATCAGAGCACTTTGTTTCAGGGAAGTTTAGGCCTATTATGATTTAAAGGTAGCAAAAATATCTGAAGCAAAACAAAAGTCTGAAAAAAAATCCTCTACAGTAGATACAGTGTAATTGTGTTGTGAAGGATTTTTCATATTATGGTAAAAAAAAATGTTTACTATTGCCTGGAAGATATTATTTAAAGGATTAAGACATTAAGTGGGGTAGACTGTATATGGGAAACCGGACTAAAGATGAACTTGAAACTTCTTGTTTTCAGGAATTCTCTCCGCACCATCAACAACGGCTTACATAGCCAAAAAAAGAAGAAGATTCTTTTTTTAAAAAAAGAAAGCGTAAAAAGAAAATTACAAATAAGCCCAAAAGCGATGGGATCAAAAAGAAGCAAGACAGAAAGTTTTTCATTGAAACTGATTGTGAAAACATACCCCGATAAGAAAGACAGGTAAAACTACTATCGAAGTAAAAATAAAATACTTTTAACCTTTTATCCCTAAATTAAAAATCCTTCAGCATGGTCACATTTGCGTCTAGAATTTGACATTTACTGTTGATTTCCTCACCAAAATGTGGGATTCATGCTGAATGATAATATTAATTGTTATGTAGCCTATTTTATATTGAATATATTACAGGGGTCATGGTGTTTACAGTAATTTTAATTAGCTATAGGCAGGTTTCTACAGTTATATTTTTCCTAAAAATAGATTTAATAGTTAAAAGCAGAAAATAATTTTTTTTTTTACAATAGTAGTGGTCATGCATGGTTTTACCAGTCTATGCTTGCGTGTGTGTGTGTGTGTGTGTGTGTGTGAAACATTTGTGAAGATTTTGTATCTCAACTCAATCTCAATGATTTACTGTCAAAAATTCATTTCCATTAGACAAATATCATTAGGTACTGCTCTTTTGTATAAAAATACAATCATGATATTGTGATTATTTATAGTTGGTATCATCTCCCTCCTACCAAATCGGGTGCTGGTACGAGTTTTGGCGGCACTGGTTTTAGTGCTCTCATATTAGTATGGAGCCCACTTGAGACTCACTTATTAAAGAAAGAAGACATCTTGTTGAAAACCTGATTTCTGTATTTGAAAGAGCTTATCAGCATACACAGTCTCTGTTTTTCCAAGTCTTACATCCCATCGGCAGCGCAAACAGACTTCACCCACTCCCACTCTACACTCCTCTTATCTGCTTTCCTGCCCCTGCACTTCCCCTGTGAGTGAGTGGGTGGGTGTTCTCACTACAGCTGCCATGCATAATTAAGGCTGCAGTGGAGGTGTACTGCAGTGGTGCTGAGCTGCAACGCCATTACAGGCTGCTGCAACGTTCATGCCTCACAAGTGACCGTGTTAAACACCAGAGCAACAGAGATCCCTGTTTCACACATGTACTGTATTCCCTCAGTAGGCGAGCTGCTTGGTGAGCAAGCAGTATGCTTAGATTAACTGTACTGAGCCCAGTTTAGATCGTTGCTATTTAATGCAGAAAATGCAGCTCACTGAATTCAACAAAGATTTTGATTGTATACACACACTGGCTCACTGCCTGACATCCTGACAAGTACTACGTGCAATTATATAGTGCACACACTGTGAGGGATGTCCTCACAGGAGATCTCTTAATAGGCTCTGCTTCACTACTGAGACTTGATCACCATGTGTGGTCCCTCTCAGCAATCAAGAGAACGCAATCTATTAATATTAATTGGATGCTGGATTGCATGCATATGTTATAGATTAGTGCAATAAGCTGCGGTACAGTGCTGAATATTATTTTATCAGCTATAACCTATGACTCTTCGAACTGCTGCCAGGGATACACATTTTTCTGTTAAGTAAGAGGAGAAATAAACCTCAGTACAGCTGACTATTATTTTTTTTTTTTCAAGAATCTTTGTACAGTTAGTATTTAGACCAGTGAGTTTAACACAGCTTTTCTAGTTGTTCAAAATTACTGAACAAGTATTCATTATATAGAGATTGCTAGGGAGGATTTCTGTTGATACATCAGGTGCCAAGGTACTGAAAGTGAAAGTGAGATTTGAACGTAACTCTTGGAGGATCTGGTATTCAGAGCTTTTCATGCAGATCCACCCAAATAAATGTACATTTAATGTTAAAATTTGTCTTAATTTTTTATACTTTATTGCAAATTCAACAATACAATTTTTGAAATGTACTCTTACAGGTCCTGGAATTGCAATAATTGATTTATATTTTTACAATTTGCAGGTTTTGCTAATTGTCATCCTTTACTCCTAAAGTCAACTTTCTTTCCTCTGAAAATAGTCAGTGTTTTGGACCTTATTGACTTTTGTTGTGTGGAAAATGCAAAACGGTTAAAATATATTTGGTTGTGTTTCACAGAAGAAAGAAAGTCCTGAAGGTTGAGAATAACATGAAGGTGAGTTAATTATGACACAACATTTATTGTTTATTGAACCATCCTTTTAACTATTTTGGTTATATCTATAAAGTCTACAATAGTATATCAGGATGTCAAGACATTGAATAATATCAGAGCTGTTCTTGAACGGTTTTCACAGTGAATTTTAAGATGATTGACTCTCATTCTCCTTCAGGTGTGCAGCTGTGAAAGTCATGGAGAGGGCTTAATTAGGACATCATAAATTCCTGCAGAGTACATTCACATAATCTAGCATGAAAGCAGATTTCACTCCAAAAATGAGAGTATTACTGATGCCGAGGCTTTATGTGAGGAGAATGAGAGTATAATTGTAACAAGAAAAGAACACCAACCATGACACTGTGAAAAGAACCTGCCCAACTCAAAGTCGTGCATAAGGTCTTTATCTGTCTTACTATGCATTGCAGATAATCAAGGCTAGACAAACATAAGTCACTGTATCCTTACCAAGGTCTGTCTTCAGTAAAAGGAGACTGTAATTGTTGGACGCTGAAATCTGATGGGTTTTAATCAGATATGGCATTGTTATCAAATAAGAAATCAAAACATTCGGTTCACTCTCTTTCATTCCTGCCTATCTTCTGATGCAATCATGTTAACGGCTGACTCCAGTTTTATTCTCAGCCGCATCAGACTGTGACACCCTGCTGTTTCCCCTTCAAAATATTTGCACCCTCTTTGGTAATAAAGTCACTTTGAGGTTGATTAACACAAACAATTGAATCCCATTAAATTCTGTTTTAAGTGACAGGCTGCTTGTATGTCAAATAATGGCTCCTGGGCAAACCTCATGCACAAACGTTCCTAATCCTCTTAAAGATAATTGAAAAAAGAGTCATGCTTTACTCTTGATTCTGATGCACCTTGCACAACTGTACAGGCTACAGTTGTGTTGTGTAATATTTGGCTGAAATTCCTTCTAAACCTACAAATTCAAATGAGCTGAATTTGTTGATAGATACATTGCAGACAAAATATTGTGATGACTGGGCCTGTATTTGATTTCCAGTAAAACAGTTCCCATGCCATTGAGCTGATGTACTAAAGTAGTCTACCAGATTAAATATACTGTCAGACTGCAAACAAATGCAAAATGTCCGTCATTCTGAGACATACAACACACACTCCTGTACTGCGCATATGTGCCAGTGCACACAATACAGACTCCAGCAGCAGCAGTGTGTATAAATCTAGAAAGGATGTGATGCATCAGCAAAGACCCACATTATAATGACTCCTAATGATACTCAAAAATGTGACATGAATTAAAACATAAGCATATTATGCACAATACAATGATCAATGTGATAAATCAGGACTGAATGCAAACATCATTGCCTGGTTAAAAAGCATTTAAACATGCTGAAACATGTTTGTTCACGTGCTATGAAAATGTATTTGTTATATAATTAGCTCCATGCATTTATAAAAACCAGGAGGACGTAAAGGCAACAATAGTCCTTATCAGAGAACAGCAAAATGGTGTCTCCATCAATGGTGCATCCATATGTAGAATCCTTTTATTCCGAAAGCTGCATGAGCATCATTTTGTGATCAATTTTGCTGCGGTTCGTGCGTGCACGGGAACCCCCGAGCCCCCACCCTATTCATCCACCCCCGCTAGTCTCTCAACAACCAAGATCTAAAAATAGAACAGGGATCCCCCCATCAATTTACAACACGTCACAAGGTCATATAACCCTCCTCTCACGATCCTCGATCAATACTACAGCGTGACGGACCAGTGTGGATCTCGCGACCAATAGTCTAGTTGCTGCACGTGAAACGCACGTTCGCGTTGATTTTTGCTCCCCCCCCTCAATTAGTCACGACGTGTATAGCCTAATTAACTGCGGGGGAATTGTTTTCTATTATTCTCCGTTTTGAGATACAGTACCTTTCAAGAGGAAAACGTTCAATTTCTACAGATGAAATTGAAGGGGAGACACGGAGAGCGCTCGAGCCATCGGTCGCATGCATATTCACGCGCTGGAGGGCATGCCCGTCACTAGACCGAGAATCTCTCCACACAGGACAACGAGGAATTGTGTTAGTGTGGACTACCTGTTTTATTCGGGAAAACTGCGCCCGCGTGTTATTTTGATTCGGTTTTTATATGTGCCTGGTTTATATTGTTTATTGTGCTGGTGTCAAGAGCGCTAAAGAGGATCTGAATGAAGATGTGTAAAGTGTAAGGTAAGAAAGTGGAGATTCTGTAACTTACTGGACATTTAAGTTTTAATGCCACAGCTCACCGCATCACATTTGGTATTTCATGTGGTTCCCTCTGTTAGTATTAGCCTTAAAATGGCAGACCAGAGGTGATGAAAGAAGGTTTCTCAAGGCCTTTGAAGCATATCTTTGTGATGATTTATTCTGACCTATCTTAATGTTGCCCTTTCATTTATACAGACAACCTTTGTCAGGGAAGATGAAAAATATGTCACACCCTCCACCCCTCCATACATCCAAGTGCATGTTTGATTTACAATCACATCTGGTGAGGGTTTTCCCCCTTTATTATTATTATTTTTTTCATTTGTGTTTTTAACTCCTTTTACGTTATGGCCTTATTTTGTTTTGAAACCATAGTGTCATTAATAACTAAATCTAAGGAATTCACATAGCAAGCTGCTCAGTATGAAAATATTCTCTGCTCATCGTTCTTGACAACTGCAACATTAATAAAGCAACAAAAAGCAAAGTTAATTTGTAAATGAATAAAATAAATAAGTAAATACATTTCTTAACCAGTGTGCGTGATAAAACTGAAGGGTCTTATATGATTCAAGCTACAATGCAAATACATCAAGGCCTGTTTTTAACAAACAAATCTTTCAACTTTAAATTTCTTGGCATACAATGTACAATTTTAATATGTGCTTGAGCAAATTCAGTGTAATTTCTGTTTTGAAAAGCAAACATGTCTGGCATATTAAGTCTGGTCCTCGTCCTCTCCCACCAGGCATTTATAATAATCTTTGTGGATCACGACTTCTGTCAGCTCGGTTCAGCTCCTGCATTTCCCCTTAAAATATCCTTGTATGTGAAAGAGCTGATTTGTTGTATCGTTCTCATTATATTCCATAGATTGTATTGCCCTGTGATGCGTGTTTCAGAGGTAATGTCTCTGTCAGTCAGACATGAGGGACTGTATGCTGCATATTTAATTTTGCATATCATTCATTGCAAACTCTGACAGCAATGTCTGCCTGATTCCTATTTAAATTATAGGCATTTGAAGCATTACATATGTACAGTATGTGCGTCTGTGTGTATCTGTGTGTGAGAGATTTTTTCATGCAAGCAGGCTGTCGTACTTCATTTTGGAAAGCACTACAGTAAATCGACCCTCGCTGGTAAATTCTGATTCATATTTGAGAAAAATACAAAACTTTCCAGCTGTTTCATTGATAATTTTGATGATAGTGTGTATAACTCTGCATGTTATACAGTAACAGAGTTTGAATCTATCAAAAATTATAGACAGGATCATTGTATGTGCACATGATATATGACATTTACTGTGCATATCTAAACCTCGACCAATATGAATGGGTTTTGAAAATGTTGTTTTTATTCAAGTATATGATGTCGCAAAATATTACAACTGTTCACATATTCAATTTCTATTTTTTAGTTGGGTGATATCAGCAATATTTATTTAGTTGCAGTATTCTATTAATAAATGAGCGGACTTTGAGTTTTGCTTGTAAGAGCCTACTTGTATAGGAGCAAATGATTTTAATAAAATAATTTTCCTTTTAATGAGATGGTCAAATACTTGCATGCCAGAAATGAGTTCTCTGTTATCATACATTCAGCCATCAATGTATTTGGCCACAGTTATAATAATTAGATTGATAAAATAAGCAATTTGTTCTAAATATCTAAAGGCATGTCTGTGTAAAATAACAGTCACGTTAAAGCAGTTTTTTAGTGCAAATTTTGTTTCATTAATCTAAATGGCACACAAATCTTTCTGTATTTATAGAATTTAACCTGATATTATATTGTTTTACTGAGCTGTTTTTTTTTTTTCACGTGCTGACAGTTAGTCCCAGGATTGATTTCAGGTTTCACTATCCTTCTGGCAATTTAGTCCTCACAATGCAATACCTGATCCACAGCTCTCATGGTTGTGGTTATTTCAAGACCAAAGAGAGCATCTTTATCCTCATTCTTTCCAACACTCATCTCCATTCTCATTATCATCCAGCATAATAGGATGTCCTCAGTAAACTATCATTGATATTAATGAGGAAAGTTATTTATATCTGTGTGTTCACAAATGCTTGAAGTCTTTCATCTCTAGCATTTAAAATGTGGACTTTTATCACACAGAAATTGAATGATGGATTGGCATTCTATGATTGCAGATTGAAAATTATACCAAGACCTCTTGTTGCACAAGCTGGAGTGTGCGTAGGTGGAGAATTTATTCAAAAATACAAAATTGTTTTTTTTTCTTTATTTTAAGAACTGTTTGTCTGCACTTATTTAACAATCGCATGTGCATAAATTTAGTGTTGAACTATACATTTTTGGTATTGGAACATTATAGGAACATTAACTACTTGAAGACATCATAATAAATGTATTCTAGAATGAACCACTGAAGTGTTTCTGATAAGTGTGTGTCAGTCAAGGACAGAGCACCTTGTGTTTAAATGGAAGATCCATTCTTCATTAGTCGCCCTTGTGTTTTTCAAGTGTGATTTATTCCACATTATACAACAGTCAGTTCCGGTCGCAAAGTTTATTGATTTGGAAAAACAGCACTGTATATCAATCTTCTTTTTTGTTTTCATGGCATTCTAGACATGAGAGTTGCAGAGTAATGAGCAGTGAGTAGTGAGCAGTGTTGACTTTTGGAGTATAGAATTAAGCAAGTGTTAGATTTATAAGTTCGTATAAGTCATGGAAAACCTGAAAACATTAGATAATAGGGATTGTGAAACATCAGGTAGGCTAAATTAATACAATCTTACAAGTGATGAAAAATACATTTCTGTAATGAATAGGCTATAGCCTACTATTATTCAATTAAATGGATATTTTTCTGGCCAATAGCCTACCCTCTTTTAACACTTGGCCAATCTGATTCACAGATGATGCTTGAATTATTCACTCAATGTTTTAATCCTTGTCCATTAAAACGTGATCATTCAAAATAAATGCGATATCAAGCTGAATATGCTCGTATGATATATTGACATAACTATGGCCCTCCACTTAACACTCGGTTACCATACGCACAGGTTTGGACGCGCATTACGCTATAATAATAGCCAACATAAAGCATTTTTTCAAAGAGGTGCACCTGTCCCCTGAAGTGTTTGATGCTCGTTCTTTTTAATATCGTTGTTCAGGGGCACAGGCATGAAAACGTCAATCCCGCCAAGACATCCGTCTTTCGTCGCGTGCCCGACCTTGCTAATACCCTATTCGCATCTCAGGTTTAATCTTATCAACTGTAAACATAAAGCGCTTTTCGCACGAGGGCGGTGTTCATCTCGACGATGACGTCACGAGGCAGGTCTAGCTCGAGCCCACCAATGAGACGAGGCAGCTCGGTTCTTTTGGGGCACATCGCAATGAATGGGTGTCGGTGCTTTACAAGGCAAAGGAGCGACCACAACAAGACGCGGATATTGAGGGGATGCGGCATCGGCACGCGGGAGCTGTCCACCAGCAGCAGCACAGCAACGACGCGGACGCTCGTGACGGTCCAAAGGAAGCATCTCGTCCAGTCGCCCCGCTCTTTAGTTTGCCGCCCCCACCGCCATCGATAAAGGAGCGATCCACCTCCTCACATCACAGCCGAAATGCACCGTCCTGTCCGGACCGCGGCGCCAGGAACGGCGAGTGCCTGCATTTGACCGGCCACGGTGACCGTCAGCCGCATCCGTACGCAGGGTCCTCATCTGCCTCGCAGTGTCATTCTGAGGGGCTCTCGCAGAGCAGCCATTCTCCTCAGCAGCACATATCTTCCGTTTCCCCGCAGCCCTCCCCATCCGATCTACCGCCGCCGCCTCTGCCTTCGCGCATTTCTAATACGCGGGATACGCGCCAAAAGAGTGCTAATTACAAACAAGACATCGTACAGCGTCGCGTCGGGGAGGGGGGGCGTCGAGACCAAAACCAGTTGCTGCAGCAACCCTCTTATAATCAACAAAGGGACCCCTCCTTTGAGCCACTCTTGCCAAACTCTGGTCAAGGACAGATAAATGCACGCGAGGAAGCCGAGAAGGAGAGGCAATTAATTGAGCCTCAGGCTCAGTTACTGTTAGGCAGCAGCTTGCCTATCAACTACTGCATCGGCGGCTCGGGGCAGGTGTGCAGAAACAAACAGGCGCTGCTGTTGCAGCATCAGCATCCGCGGAGTGACAGAGACAGCAGCGGCGGCGGCAGCAGCAGATACCAGGAGGGGAAAAGCGCACTCTGTCAGCCGTATCGATGCGAGCGAGCGCTAGAGAGGAACTCGTCGGTGTCGAGTAGTGAAAACAGCAGCCCCCCGTACGGCTCCAGTAGTCAACTGTGGCCAGAGCCCCACGACAAGGAGGACAGGAAAAATCGCGCAGGCAAACACAAGGTGGGTTATTTATGTATGGCCACCAGCACAGCTTTCGGTATGCCACTCATATAGAAAATATACGCTGCGTTATATGCGGCCACGCCTGTCGTATGTTGTTGTTCTGTGAAATGAATAGCTAATCGTCATGTTAAGCTAATTTGATTTGCTAAAACATGTATTCGAAGCAGCCTATCAACACGGTGACATCAAGCACACTGCATCTCATGCATACACTCACGCGGACATAAAACCCACTGTGCTTTTCACATCTCTCACACGCACACACAAACACATAGACATTTCATTTGACAACGTAGGGCATATAAAAACTTGATATTTGTCTTCTTATTGCAGTGCCCAAATATGTATTAAAATAGTTACAAATGACAATTCAAGCGGAAAAATGCAAAGCTTGGGCATCATTATTGCCGGTAAAAATTCAACAATTTAGTATAAGTGTTAGATTAAATTCTAAAAAATGCATTTATAATAATCCTTACAGCCATCCGAAGGCAATGAGATACAGTAAGTAATCCAGCGCTGAAATTGTAGAAAAAGGCTCAAAGGTTTTTGATTGAATTTTGATGGATTTGATATCAATTTTCACTCTTTCCTCTGAGCACTCGTCTGGCACAGGACAGAACACAGACTAAAATGAGATCCAGTTTTGCTCCTAACTAAGTTATATAACAAAGTAGCCTATCATAATCAGTTACTTCATTTTTGCATTTGTATGAAAAAAATCCCAAAAAACTTTAATTGTTTTTTTTTAAATAATTAAAACAAAGTGAAAATATCACATGTGTAAACAATTTTAACTCAGAAGATTGCTAGTAAGTTAATTAAAGAAACAGTAACACATTAAAATCAACATGAAGTAGTAAGACTTGTAAAATGTTCTTATAAAAGGTACTTCAGCGATCTTGTACTGTGTACTGCAAACTGTGCTGCGTGACTCTGTGCCATTTTTACAGTGTGCCCAAACGATGCCCTCATTATTTGTTGCCTGTGCCTTCATCTGCAGATCATTCAAAAGACTCGAACAGCTCCCAGGGCTCCATTTATTTTTCTGACCCTGTTATCTGATGCCACTCACCGAGGCTCCATTCATGTCTCCATTCTCTTGCTCTCTCTCAGGTCCTGAAATACCTTTTTATTAAGTTGATCACAGTGGCTTTTGTCCTTGGGTGGTAGAAGCCAAGTGCCACAGAGGAAAACTTTATACGTATAGAATATATGTGCAGATTAAAATGCGGATAAGATCAGAATCAGCACAAAGCTATTTCCTGCTGTAGTCT
Source organism: Enteromius radiatus (assembly GCA_032357445.1). Taxonomy (NCBI): domain Eukaryota; kingdom Metazoa; phylum Chordata; class Actinopteri; order Cypriniformes; family Cyprinidae; genus Enteromius; species Enteromius radiatus. The sequence goes on along the minus strand of JAUCMS010000044.1, from coordinate 8,082,182 downwards.
TTATCATTGGTCTTTATCAGGAAACAATGTGATTTCTCTAATGCAAATCACCTTTCCTTATGTTTATGTTCTCTACTTAATATTGTGGTTGTCCTTAAACAGTGTAATTTGTGCACCAGTGTCACCAAATGGATTTGTTAAATATAAAAATAACACAGAAAAGTCCAAAACAAGTTACTGCACCTTCCACTAGAATGTTTTATTATGGTCCGCCAGTCATGCAAAACACACAGTTGTTTTCAGAGTTTCAAAATTGGATTTAACCCAAGTGCAGCACCGGTACGGCAGGAAGAAAGCTAACAAAGCAAGAAAAATAAACTGACCTTTAAAAAAAACAAAACCTCTGGATATCTGATGCTAGATAGCTGAAAGGAAGGATACTAATGAGAGTATACAGTCAAAGGAAATTCATTTAGACTAAGAGTCTTATCAGTTGAGCCGAATATAGTGGGCAGGGTGGAGTCCGAGACCTTTAGTACTTCTGAACACTGTGCTCTATTGTGTACAGGGTTTGTTAATGGAAGACATGTTGCTCCGGTAACGCAAACAATATGACTTTTGGAATACATAAACTATCCATCACTTTTCATCAGAGGAACTGCAACAAATAACCTTCAATATCTGTCCCACACGTCTGCTTATTTATGCTCCATTTCATTTAATTGTATCATTAAATGAAGCTTTGATCCTTAGATCATGATTGCTCCATTCAAGATGTGTCCAGCTGTACTCTGCAGACACACTGGCAGTTCACCCAACAGATAAAAAAGATAGATCATGTAAAGTTCTTTTTTGTTGTTGTTCAGTCAGACATTTAATAACACATTTTGTGTGCTTGTTAAGTTAAGCCATTGTTTTTCTTCATACATACCTTTGAATCAACACACATAGCATTCTGACTGCTGTCCTGTGGTGCTTTTTATATATAAATAATATGGTGCATTTGTAACGTTTTGTTCAGCCACTCTGTTCTGGCTCTGTAATGGCTTAAACAAAAACTATTTTGTATGAAAGGGACTGATCAGTTACAATATCCTGTGACACAAACTGAAACTTAAGAGTAGTTTGCTGTTGTGGCCTGTGTGATCCACAGTTCCACAAGCGCAGACATTGTGCTCTGAAAGGCTTAACATATATATATGTCTGCGCTTTAGTTGTAAATACTTTTTCATTTGTCCTTCTTGTCAGTGTTTAGAGTTTCCTTTTGGCTGGTCTCTCTTTGCTTGCTCAGTGATCCTTGCTCTGGTGTTGAAGTAATGTCATGCGAAACATCTGATAAACCTCTCTAATATAATTAATTAATAGATTATATGATGAAAAATTAAAGACTTGAAAGAAAACAATCAGCAATTTAGTGTCACGTCTTGGGCTGGGTATCGAGTTCGATACTACTGAGGTACCGACTGAATTCCCTCGATACAACCGAGTATCGAAAAACGTCTCGTTGTTCGGTACCTAATTTTCAATACCTAAAGGGGTTAATCTCATCCAGGCCAGTGAGCCAATAAGACTGCAGCAATAGCCAGTGTGTTTGACCAGAAGTGTGTAAAATAGCCTTATGTTCCTTATATCATTTACACGACTGCACGTGACTGCACATGTTTTCTGGCGCAGTTCTGCCTCACACACACACATAAACATGTGCACACCGCACACACAAGTAAGGACACTCCTGGTTTCAATAGTATTTGTCAATATTTAACTGCAAAAAAGATGAATTCTGCGTGTCTCTGTGTTAATGTTTTGTTTACTAGCGTACTGACCTGCGCGTGACACTTCCAGTGATATTAACGTCTTGTGTCTCACTAAATGAGGACATAAATACAGTAGGCTACATGAATAACATCTCCAGAACTGCTCTGAGGGTTACTTCAAGAGCATTTGACTGTTTTATTTGAGTAAATCTATCGTCATATCATGTGCACACACAGATCTGTAAAGGTATTCATGGCAAGCCGTTTTGAGTTTGTATAAATGTCAACAAGCTGAAAGAGATTTTTTTTGAGATAATGTGATTTTGTTAAAACTGATTTCATAAAATTGGTATCAAAAAAGGTATCGTTCAGGAACCAGTGTCGAACTCAAGGTATCGGTATCAATATTGGTATCAATACCCAGCCCTAGTCATATCAGCCCTATCTCCGTAAATAACACCATGTTACTGATATCAAACTGTCTAAACTAAGTCTAGCAGTGTTTGATATGATTAAGCACCAATGTCTAAACCTGTATTACTGCCATGGAAGAATTGTGCAGTTCTCTGCATTATTTGTGACATCTTTATTGTGTTTTTAAAAAAAGAAAGAGATATGAGAAGAAAATTTTAATGAATAATCTCGTTAAACAGCATGTGTCTTTGATATATTAGAGAGCCATAGCATTGCTCAAAGAGGTTCTCCTGTTTATTAAGGGTCATACCACCCTTTAATGCTGTTGTTCAAAAAGCCAGAAAAGACTTCAGGAAGACATTTATAAGAAGGAAGAAGAGGAAAGGCTATATTTAACCATTTAAAGGTCCCATCCTCTGTTAAAGTCTTTCTTTCCTCTTTTATCTTCCAAGCCACATCATTTACTCCCAGACTAAAAGGTCCATTTAAATGGGATCAGTTTGCTCTAAAGGTTTCATGAAGGACATTGAGCCACAACAGCCCATTTTACAGAAAATAGTCACAAAGGAGTTCGGTGTCTTTGGCCAGTGGCCACATTTACCGTGTTTTCATTCTTTGTGTGATATAATAATATCCAGCATCACAGAATCATGTCAGGAAATGTGTAGTTTTATCTCCTCACAGGCCATTGTATAAAAACATATGAATGAGCCTGGTGAAAACAGAATTATCACTTTTCATTCTGTACTGATACCTAATGGTAGAAATGGCAGTTTGATAACAGGTTATGTGTTGCACGGGTATGAGAAAATGAAAAAGTACTTTTAGCGAGAAAGTAGTGTAGGTTTTTCTTTTTTTTAGATTAAGGATGCATTTAAATGACAACATTATACTAAAAACAGAAGAAAACAATTCCTTTGTGTTTTTGGAAAAATTTGAACCTAAAGAATAACACTGTATTATGGATGCCAGGCATAAATTTGCGTTTGTGATGATAATGATATTATTTTCCAAAAAACTTGCACTTGAAAACGTTTTCAAAGATTTGCTGTTTATACCCCAAAATGCCATTGTTGTGTAAAGGAATAGCCAAAATGCATAAACGTTTTTCCGTTATTAGTTGAATATAGTGTTATGTAAACACCCCCTTAAATATGCAAATATCAAGATAAATAGATGTCTTCAAAAGTAAAGAAGTGATTAAACCTGAAATCTAAATGTTACAAATTGCACACTGTATTTTTTTTTAACAATAAATACTTTTTGAATGTGACCTTGCCAGGTCAGTCCTACTTGCTTTAGAAGGAATCACTGAAAGGTTGCGTAACACATCTAAGCACAGAGAATGGTGTGAATTTGTATAATGCACTGCAAGTACCCTCTCCTCATCCTCAGGTACAAAATGTATCCTTTTTGAAGACCTGTCTACTAGTGATGTGTTTTTGTATTATAGCTTTCATACAAAGGTAGATGATTCTGTTGGCATATTCTCCTGTCACCGGCGCTGCAGCAGTTGCAGTGATTTTAATACCATCAATTTCAAAGTGGCCTCTTCTGTGTTCAGAGCCTACTATTAATAGTACTGACATTAAAAATTTGACACACTCAAACTTGCATTAGCTGATGGGCTGTTTGGAATATGGTGTTGTATTAAGTTCAGAACATTTAGGAAAGAAGTGAAATGAAATGGCAGTTTAGAGCTGCACGAGTCTGGATAAAATGAGAATCATGATTTTTTTTTTGCTTAGAATAAAGATCGCGATTCTCTCAAGATTCTGGAGAGCTTTTTTTATTTTAAAGATTTGCCCATGAACAATAGGTTATCAAATAGCAGTTAAATAAGACATAATATTCTTTGCTTTACATTTAAAGAAATGAATTATATATATATATATATATATATAATATGAAAACACCACTAGTGCACTAGTCCACTCCCTGATTCAGAACACCAGAAGCACGACTTTCAGAAAGCCCACTCTTCACCCCAGGCAAACAGTGAAACATCCAAACATCGTTATACCTCCCCATATCAGGCTCCAAACCATCACGAGTGCTGCACACCTGTTTTTTCTGGGTAATTTCTGCCATCGCATTCTTTCAGAGTACTGAACTAAAGAGGAATACTTTATATTACACTTTATGTTACAGGGTAATTATACACTAAAGTACTGATCAATAATTAGGGTTACTTGCATGCAATTATGCATAATTAAGTGTTACTATAATAGCAAGTACATGTAACGTGTAACAAGGATACCCTAAAATGAACCGAAATACTATTTCTTTTACTAGTATCCAGTGTCTTCTCTATTTGTGTTTTCCTCATGATTGTTTAGTGGACTTTTCAGTTACTCATTGAAATGTGCCTTGGGTCACTCTGGTTATGGAGCAGGGCCAACCGAGTAGATTAATGCTGGGTTTCAGTGTATATGCTGCTGACACCTGTTTGTCTGTGTTTGATTTTTGCTGACAGGCACATGCTGAGCGAACAAAGCTGAGCCATGCTGGATCCAAGCCCTCCCTCTCCGAGAGCAGTCACTCACTCCCTCAGATAGCCATGAACAGCTGCAAGTACAATGGAGGAGTGGTAAGACCACTGGGCAGCCTGGCGGCGTCACGGCGCAACCTAGCAGAGCATGACTCTGAGACCCAGCCGCTCCAGACTCTTCACAGCTCCGGCCTGGAAGTGGTCGTCTCTAAGGGCGGTGGCGAGGACCCCAGCAAGGCGTCCAATGAGAGCCTGGTCCGAGAGAGTGGCAATGCACCACAGAAAAAAAATAAAGATATTGGCTACAAGTTGGGCCACAGGAGGGCACTTTTTGAGAAGCGTAAGCGGCTTAGTGACTATGCCCTCATATTCGGTATGTTTGGGATCGTTGTCATGGTAACAGAGACTGAACTGTCCTGGGGGGTTTACACTAAGGTAGGTGTTTCTTTTTTTGCGTTTTTCATATACAGTAGATATACAAAATAGGCTCACGATAAGCAGTGGGATCCAAAAGTTTAAATACACAGCAACATGATTAAAATCTTGGTGATACTTTATTTGGTTACACTTTTTTACAGTGCCCTTGTTACACATAATTCAATGCAATAACTCTAAACCAAGCCCTATTCTTAACCTTACATGTTGTTAATTAATATTACTCCGTATTTAAATGTACAGTTGCACCGTAAAAAAAGGCAGTGTAAAATAATGTGTAACACTTTTATTTTAAAATGTACTTGTTACATTGAAATTATACAACTCTTGAATAACATTAATTAACTAGAGTATTAAATATTAGGTGTAGTGGTAGTTGCATGTAATCAGAGTTGGGCAGATTATTTACAAATTAAATAATTTTCCAAATTACACAAAATGTAGAAAAAAATTGTAATGTACACATTTTAGGTAATATAATCTGAATACTTTTAGATTACTATTCAAAGTACTGGTTTATAATATATTGATAATATTGTACCATATTGGCATAAAAATACAATGAGTAAGAAAATGTTTTCCATTTGTTGTTATTAACAACATGAACATTATATTACGTCAAGGTTTCCCAAATTGGAGGGTTATAAAAAATGTTAATTTAAAATAAATAATGTTAAAATCAATCATTTAAAAAAAACTTGCTAAGAAAATATTTGTTTCCCTGCATGTCGTGTGCCTAGAGAATGAATAAAAATGCAAATGGGATTCGTAATCATTAAAATATTTATTTTAAAATCTCAGGTGTACGTCACATAAAAGAATTAGAATCTGATGACAAAAGAGTTTGTGATTTTGTGGATTCCCGAATCTGTGCATTTCAATGTGTTGCCACCTGACTAGTGACTGATCCCTGTGTGTATGTCCACAAAACTGGAAGGTCAAGGTCAAGTTTATTTATATAGCAAACATAAAACAACAAGTGCTGACCAAGGTGCTGCACAGCCAAAACATCAGAAAATATCTACTAACAAAAACATTAAGAAAATATACAATTTGAAATAATTACATAATACAATACATAATAGAAAACATGGTTTCTGAGTGTAAATGAGCAGAAGGCTATTTAGAAAGAAAAAAAATAAAAGATGAAAAATAGAAATTAGGGAAATAAATAATTAAATAATTTATTGCTACTGTATAAATAATATGTAAGCATGTAGTTCATACAGAAGTAACTGTATTATAATTATGAGTATCAGTAAGTAGCCATAGGTTACACTTTATTTGAAGGTGTCCCTGTTACAGTGTAATTTTACATTTGAGTACTGAGTAATTTCATTTAACATGTTATGTTTAGGTTTAGGGTTTGTGGTTTATGGTTACTTGCTTATACTGTATAAATTATTGTTAATATGATAGTAAGTTCATATAACGTGTAACAAGGACTACTTCAAATAAAGTGTTACCCTACCAGTAACTACACACTATGAATCATTAGTTAAGCATTAGTAAATACTCAATTCTTCCTTTATAAACCATTTTTCCAACATTATTAAGCAGTTTACAAGTGCATCTGTAAATGCCTTGTCCTTGAGCATATACTTAATGTTTAACAATTGTATTTTCATACTTTATGATCACTTTCAATTTTTTAAAATGATTACGTTATTAGCAAACCAGTTATTTAGTTGTCAAGTGTTTAATACGATCATTTAGAAAGTCTAAGTAAATGATTAATAAATGATTGAAATGTACATTATTAAATCTTGTTATTTAGATAGATGATAATAGTTTTAGTAAATGCTTTATTAACACATGTTCCTGCTGTATTTTCATGATTAATATCAGGTAATAAAGCATTCAGTAGTTGCCAGCTGTCTGTTTTTGTGAACTCATCTAAAGTGAGGACTATGTATACCTTGTAAAGCATTTACAAAGGAGATGTAGATACAGAAAACAGAAATATTTTTTCAAGATGCAAAAATTAAACTGTACAACTTTACACTTGATAAAAGAAAAACAAACCTCTGCAATTTCATAGACAAAAAAAAAATCAAGTTTCATATTTGTTTGCATCTTGAAATGAATAGTTCTGTATCCCTCTGTGTTGTGTTTGTTCATTTGTTCTGTTAGGAATATAACTGAGCCTCCTTTTCAATAGATATGGTTATAAATCAGGAACAAGGCATTTATAGCTTTATTTATAAACTGCTTACTAATAACTATTAATGTTGGAACGATGCTTTATAAAGGATGAACTGAATATTTACTAATGCTTAACTAATGATTCATAGCGTGTAGTTATTCTAAAGTGTTACCTATACGGACATCACATTAATATTTGTCCTCTAAACTGCCTTGATCTACCTCTTCTCATCTCCTCACTGTGTTGTAGTCATTTTCATAAGCAGCGCAGGTGGTTCTAGAGAGCTTAAATACTTAAACTTTGAGGTATGCCTGTGTTACAGACAACTCCCAAAGCAATTCTTAATGCAGGGTCCACAAAATGAGGTGTTTGTTACTGTGACCACTCAGTTCCCTTGAGATGTGGATTTTGTAATGGTTGTGCTATTTCTAGCCCTGTGGGAGAGAACTGCTACACCGCTACTGTCACATTCAGCTGAATTAACTGAATTATCACATGGCTTGATCTCGCATGGAAAATAGAATAAAGCAAAACAAGGAACAATGGCATGTGAATGTCAGCAGGAAAGAAAGGCGCTCCAGATGTGTTTGTTAGGAATTTGACCTTTAAAAAAAACCTCCCGGTGACCAACAGGTACATTAATTAGTTTACTATGTAATTTGTCACACGGGAAATTTATAACAATTTCAGACCTAATTTTTCGTAGCGGGACCATTGGGACCTGGGGTTAAATTAGAAGGGGTAAGGGAGAAGGGAGTCTAATTTCACTGTTAAAATTAAATCTTTTAATTGCTTTTCTGTGGTTATATAAATTATGCACGATTTGCTCAGTTTCTCATACTGGCAGAACATGAAATTTTGATTTGGGAATCTTTGCATATGGATTGTTTCTTCCAGAAAGCCATTTCAATCATGATTTTCGTATAACTAGAATATAATTACTTTGATATGACAGATGTTTTACATGTTGTTGATATGGCAGCGTTTTGGTGCTTGCAATGACAAAAAAGTAAGGTAAAAAAAATTAAACTAAATGAAAAAATAATTGAATACAGGTTACTGACTATTGACTGATGACTTAAATGGGCATTCGGTTCCCTGAACTACGTTTACCTTATCGTTTATTACCTCTCCCTCCTGTCTATATGAAACATGCTGATCTGTAATCCTTATTCTGTTGTACAACACTAACATTTCAACCAACAAGTCCCTCACTCCCACCAACACATTTAAGCTGAGATGACAGGACAGTGCCGAAAAAACGTTCAAGTATTCACATCATCAAAGACACCCACATAGTGTGATTGTGCATGTATGTCATAGGGAGTTTATACAGAGAGTTAAGCTAATATCAAACATAATCAGATGTTTGGCTCCCCAGTATGAGAGGTTCATTTGTTGCCATGGGGAATATTATGGAAAGTGATTTTTTTTTTCCTGACACAGTGGGGATTAACTCCTCCAGGGTGAAGCACTGCAGTGTATTGTGACGCAGATGGTTTAGACAGCGTCTATTTATACAAAAATGTTTCACTTAGTAAACATGATTTTATAACTTTAGCTGAAGCTGCAAGACTCTGTGTGGTGTGTTTGTTCATACCAACGGTGTGTTTCGTTTCTTGTTGCAGGAGTCTTCATATTCATTTGCACTGAAATGCCTTATCAGCCTTTCCACTGTTATTTTGCTTGGTCTTATAATAATGTACCACGCTCGGGAAATACAGGTTAGTTCATGACTATTGTTGATTGTTTTGTATTTGTATATGATCTATTAATGCTGATTTAATGCTAAGGTGAAATGTGTAACTTATAGGTAATAAATATCAGTGAACAGAAAACCTTTTTAAAGCAGGTTTTTCTAAGCACTTCCACTCCAATGGTTTCATATTGATTAGCGTTGTTGATTTGTTAAGGGTTTGCCCATTCCCAGCATGCATTGGAGCATGACTACATTTGGCTGTTACTGTTTATGGAATAATTGTTTTATGCTTGCTAATGGTTTTTATGCTGTTGTTGATGATTTTGTCATTATTGAAGTTTATGCGCGAAGTGCTGCAATCTATGAGCTTATACGTCTAATAATATAAAATAATGTTTTAATATATGTTTTAAATAACCCCTTCAATATATATATATATATATATAAATATTTGGATACATATAATATTTCACAATATTACATTTTGTTTTGTATTTTTGATCAAATAAATGCAGCCTTTATTAGCATAAAAACATATTTAAAAACCATTAAAAATCTTACTGATCCCAAACTTTTCAACGGTAGTGTTTATAGGAAACTGGAAATGAAAATGGAAAATATTATTTAGAATAAATATTAATATAAACCGTATTTAAGAATACAAAAATGGCAGATTAAAAATATTGCTAGTTAACTTTAGTTAAACTTTACATTATTGTTTTGATGAATGTTATTTTACAATCACTGATATGGTATTTTAGTCATATTTATTAATATTGTTTAAGCCTTTATAAATAATAATAATTTGTTTTTAGGCTATATTTTCAGTTTTCATCATTACATTTTTTGTTATTTTGTTGTGTGTTTTATTTTCATATTTTTTAATTCGATATTCATGCATTTGTATTGAATTATTTTTATTTCAGTTTTACTTGCTTTAGTACATGAAGTTAAACTAAAAGACAATGAGAAATACTTTCTCAGCTATTAGCAGGAATCAAATATATTCAAGTTTTTAATCATTTATTTTATTTCAGTTAAGGTTTATTGTATTTCAAGTAATACCATTTTTATGGTTTTCATTTTAATTAGTTAAAACAACTAAATTTACGGACTAGACTTGATTGTTGCATTTTAAATTGACAAAATGAAGTAGTCAGACACAATCTTAATCCACCACATTGCCTTCATTTTTTTTGTTGTTTAAGATTTTCAGTGAGTGTTTACACTTTAAAGGGAATTAACCTGGTTTCTCTACATACTATGTGAAATACAACAAGGTTTTTACTATTAAAAAATTGCACACTTCACCTTAAAGGTATCGACATTGCTTCATCTTAAACACGTTCCTCTTAACTGATCTGTTAAATGCACTTTGTTCTTCTCCTGCTCCTCACAGCTGTTCATGGTGGACAATGGGGCGGATGACTGGAGGATAGCCATGACGTATGAGCGCATCTTCTTCATTGTCCTGGAGCTGCTGGTGTGTGCCATTCACCCAATCCCGGGCCAGTACGTGTTCACGTGGACGGCCCGGCTGGCTTTCACCTACGTGCCCTCCGTGGCCGACGCCGACGTAGACATCATCCTTTCCATCCCCATGTTCCTCCGGCTCTACCTGATAGGCCGGGTCATGCTCCTTCACAGCAAGCTCTTCACCGACGCATCCTCACGCAGTATAGGTGCCCTCAACAAGATCAACTTCAACACACGCTTCGTCATGAAGACCCTCATGACCATCTGCCCCGGCACCGTGCTGCTGGTCTTCAGCATCTCCTCGTGGATCATCGCAGCCTGGACCGTCCGGGTCTGTGAGAGGTATGGCACCACAGCGACTGTGACCCCGAGCTACACAGCTATACCCCTCCCCTCCACTCGTTCTCTCTCTCTCTCTCTCGCTCTGTTCTTCTGTCTTTCTCTCTCCTTCTCTCTGCATCTCCCACTCACTCATTCCCTCCAGGAGCATCTCCAACAGCCTCACGCTGCCTGTATGAAGAGCTTTTCTCCCATCAGCTCTGCGATTGCACCACAAATCCCAGTCCATGTTTTGTAAGCTGTATTAGCAATTGTTAAATAATTCATGACTGCCTAATTGTTTGTTTGCGGAATGGTTTGTTTTGGTAATCTTGAGGAGCCCCGAGGATTCCCACTTCAAAAACTGCATCATCATGATCTCATCCCATGAGGCGGAGTAGATTTCGACATATTAAGGCACATTAGGAAATGGACATACACAGCCTTGTTGGGCTAAAGCAGCACTGTGATGAATGGGTTAGATTCAAAAGGCAGTGATCATTAGCTTTTTTTTATCTGTACTCTGTGTTTGCCATTCCTGCCTGCGTTACCTGCTTCTCCTTACCTTTACCTCTCCAACACATGCCTTATATCAGAATCGATTTGACCACAGTTACCTGCTTAAACAGGGCTGAGCAGAAACTTCAAGCCTCATTCATGCTGTCAGCAACTCCTAACGACAAATCAACCACAAGTTACTAATTTTCATTGAGAGTTGCCAGTCTCCAGTGATACTTCCACATTTAGGATCGGTAATCTATGCAAACACAAATGAGGTGAAGCAATGCGGCAACATCTAGCCTTATAGGAGAACAGCGGAGAGCAAGGCAAGACGTTAATGTTTCCATAAACTATTTGATTCATACACTGATAACTGTTTGTCTTGTTCATTGTATGATGCTTGTTCAATGATGAACTGCTGCAATTGCAAAGCTATGACCAGTAGCCCATCAATAATATGACACAGCGAATATTAGTGACAAACAGTAGCCTAAATGCTGTCAGTGTGAATGGGGCACTAGAAATTTAGCATGACTATACAATAGAACTTTTATAAAAAAAAAAAAAGTAAAAAAATAGCTTTTTTCTGATTAATTGTGATCCTCACTTGAGCTAATTCTTAACAGATCTATGCTACAACAAAGGAAGACATATTTTAAAGGAGTTTACAGAGACTCGATACATTAAAAAGGTGTATATCATGAATGAACTGTAACAGTCTACAGCACCGTGTAGTCCAATTCACAGACAAATGACTTTTTTAGTTAATCAAAAACAGTATATAATCTGGCTTTTTTCACACAATTAGCTTACAGATAAATATTTAATTTAAAATTAGGTGACACTTTATTTTAAGGTGCCATTGTTACTTATAATGTAATTATACTTATTATGTCAGTACTGAGTAATATTAATTGAATACATGTACTTACTATATGGTTAGGATTAGAGTTGGGCTTACTTGCATGTAATTATGCATAATTAAGTGTTATTATAATTGTACGAACAATGTATCATGTGTAACAAGAACACCTTAAAATAAAGTTATACCTATAATTATATTGACATGAAACAGAATGAAAAACGAAAAAATGTAAATCTAATTGGGAAATATGTATTAACACCCAGCTCTTTCCTACACTCTTAAGAATAAAGGTAGTGAATGGTTTTTAAAAGAACCATTTTTTTATTCATGTGAAGAATATTTGACTTATCTGAAGACCTTTTTCCACTGACAATGGAAAGGTTCCATGAATGTTAAACGTTCTAGATGGAACAGTCATTGCCAGTAAACAACCTTTGTTTTTAAGAGTGTAAGGCAAACAAAAGAAATGCCTTGCCAAAGAAAAGATATGACAAGAAGAGGTGTCAGTAACTCTCATCTCTGTGGCAGAAAGACGGCTCACTTCTGAAAGGTTGTTGACAAAAGCAGCAGTCTCTGGCAATACTTCACTTTTGTGGGTTTCTAAGAGACTGAACAGGCAGTAATGAGGAGTTTGGAGTGGTAAATGCGGTGAAGGTTTTGATGTTACACCATACCACTACCCAGCACTCTGCACCCCAGTCTCATCGGCTGCAATGCACGACACGATGCTGCCCACACTCTGGTTTTTTCTTGCGTGAGTAATTTGCGTTGCGTATGCGTGCCTGTATGAATGTATGGGAGGAGGTTTCGAGTGCGTGTGTGTGACTATAATTCACTGTTGTACTTTCTATTTCCCCTCTATGCTGCTCCATAGGGATGCCATGTGAGTCCTCGTTCTCTAGCCGTGGAAAACCTATCATTGTTCATTGAGCTGGTGCCACTGCTGCTCTAAGAGGGGGGAGGGGTGGGATTTGGCAGCTCTGAGCGAAAAATAAAAACTCCAATAGATTAATTTATTGGTAAAAACAAGGGAAAAAAACCATGTGTGAATGTGGCACCATCCGCAAAAGAGAAGTTTGTTGATAGCGAATGCACTAATGGTTTCGAAAGCTATGATTTGTGCAGCACTGTGAATCAAGCGTCTCTTTCTAAAGTGCTCAGGAGTAGGAGGGAGGAGGAGGAGGAGGGAGTTTGTGTTAAAATGGAGCAGCTCCTTCAAATCACCTTTTCAAACAGGCCTGAGGGCAACTCTTTTTTTTCCCCCCGATTATTCCTTCAGCAGCTGTTATTGAACTGTAATATGCCCCAGCACAAAAGACAGAATACCTGTGAAACAAACCTTCATATTTTACCCGATACATGTGCATTCTTTGCGTCTTTGTAGTATTCAAATGTAGGCTGGCGCAGCAGCCGCGGTCATGTGTTTGCTTGTGTGTGTATTTAACCTAAACTTGTCAGTTGCCCCACAGAAAAAGCAGTTTGACAACGCTTGGTCTCTTGTAGATTGCAATTCGAGCACACAAAGGTGGAACGTTGCTGCCCATTCTAGCACAGTCTCCTCCGAGACGTGAAAAAGCAAGGTTTTAGGATGCTAGATTAATGGGTGCCCACTTCTGGTAAACTATGAAACAGCATGGTAGTCTTCATGTTTACTGCTTTGTTGTCATTCAAAAGAGGCGCTCGTTTCTCCAAAGTGCTGCTAAATTGGGCCTTTTACTGCACTATTTTCTTTTCTCTAAGCACACTGGCCAGCCCAAAGGGCAGAACGGTGTGAGACTGGACGAGCACGGAGTCCGTCTGGAATGGGAGGGACGGGAAAATGAAGGAAGGGCTGGGGCATTGGAGGAACATTGCTGCTATTTGCAACGTTGGCTTATCATTCACACTTGAGTTCATGTACCTCCTGTTCATCGCTTCACATCTCTTGGTCCTGTTTCCGCCCCCTCCTGCCCACTTTTCCCTGAATATTTTGCATGACTCAGGCAGTTTCCTTCTCTTAGGCCCTTTCCCCAAATGTACGTATGAATCCATGCATCATTGCATCTTTATATCTCCTTTTCGGACACGTTTTCTTGTAGCTGAGTGCTTGATAACAGAAAAGCAAGTTTTGATTAGATAAGAATAGAGCATTCGTTTGCTATCGAGAAGGTACGTTATAGTACAATACCTTCCATTTCGTCAAGATGCTTTACAGTACCTCCATGTATGCTGTCTTTGGTGCACACAGTTACTGGAGTGTTGTTTTAAGGATGGAAATCAGAAGATGAATAAACACCAGCTCGCTAACAGCATATGCTTAATTAAAGACCTGATAAAAGGACTTTTTCTATAAAACGTGTCCTGACGACTGTGTTTTACTTGTGCCTAAAGCATGTTACCTTCTTCCAGAGAACTGGAATATTGTGTCTGAACCTTGTCTGGTTTTATTGTCACACTGAAGCCTCTAACATGCAGTGTGAGCTGAAAATGAAGTCAACTATGTAAGAGAATGGGGGGCTAAAATATAAAAAAATATATGTGGTGGCATTGCCACTGTGCAACACTTTTAGTTAACATTAGGGATGCACAATATATATCTACCATATCGGCTGTCAACCAATGTTATAAACTAATATTAGAGTTTTTCTTAATTATTTGTATCATGTATCAGGTCATATTGAATATTTAATTGTTTGTATTTACTTTTCTCCTTTCGGACTTTCGGATTTATACACAGTATATCAGTAGCATATGGATTATTAATTGATATGCGATTTTTTTTAATTGTTTGTATCAGGCTATATGAAATATTTAACTGTGCATACCCATTTCCCCTAAGTGTGTTTTTAATTTTGCACAATGTATCGGTACCATATTTGTTATTAACCAATATTAGTGCTTTTTATTTTGCCTTATTTGTATTTTTAGATTTTGCACAATATATCAGTGCCATATCAGTATTTAACCGATTTTATTGTTTTATTTATTAATTTATTGACTATTGGCTATATTGAACACTAAATTGTACATACTCATTTAAATAAATAATTTTACAATTATGAAACAAAACAAAAAAAATTACATTTAGTTTTTTTATTTCGACTAAATAGTACAAACTGCATTTAATTTATCAGTTTTTATTAGCCATAAATAATTATCTGCTTATTTAAAAACGTGTGCATCCCTAGTTAACATGGGTAAATGAGGTTAAATGTTCAATATTTGCTCCATCATTGCATCCTCTAACCATGCTGTCAGGGTTTGAGTCATTTAAAGGAATGAGATTGCTGGGCTCTGTGAGTTTTGCTACTAAACAACCATCTGTAGAGATTTTATGGGAAATTGGGATATGACTGGGGTATGTGGGGAAATACATTTTTTCAGATAAATTGATCTAAGTTGAAGGTGGTGCCAGCTCTTCTCCATTTTATGCCAGTATCACATACAGTATATTGAGAGCTTTAGAAGGCCAGTATGTAGTTATTATTATTTATTTGTTGATTACCAGCATTGAGGGAAATGTTAATGCGCTTCTCCACTGTCAAAGCAAAGGCAAGCTAATGATGAAGACAGTGTGCGTAGTCATGATCAGACCTGCATTGCATATTCATGTTCATGTATGCAAACAGACAGACCTCGCAGGATACGACCTCTTCCAAAAATTGTGTCATATGGATTATTAGAGTCTAACGGGCTTCTAAGAGCGAGTGTATGGTTGAGATAACTGTAGAATGCAAGTCTGACGTAAAAGGGTCTTTACCAGAGTTCTTCAAGAGTAAAATCTGGTAAACCGAGGACTCGTTCTACCTCTGAGATCTGACACCAGCTTCAAAAAAGATCAGTTGAAAATGACTGAACCTATATCAGAATGGTTTGTGCCAGCACTGTGCGCTGTTTCACAATGGTGATGTAGCACATGGGCAAATATCTTAATTTTATGAGAATCATCCCTCACTAGAACAAACTTTCATATGCTTGAATTTTTAAAAATACTAAAGCGTAAACTAAAAGCTGATATTTTTGTCCTCATTCAATATGTTGGTCAGTTTTATAATAGGTTTTGTGTCCTTGCTCTCAATATACTGGCTTAAACAGCATGCAGGATGTGGATTTCTTCTTAAAAATGCCTGCATGGTAACTATGCTTTTCGCATGTGAAAATGGGGCGCTCCCATTACATTAAATACTAAAAAAACTATTCCAACGCTCCTGCTCTTAGAGCATGACTGCAGAGTTGAATTGTGCTATAGACAGGCGCAATTGATAGTAGCATGACCTCTCTTGTGTATTTGAGTATGCTGTCTTAGAGGGGACGTTTAGGAACATTTAATGCAATATAAATGTGTTTGATTAGAAACAATTCAGTTTTGAAACTGAAATAACATTGTGATTAATTTGCGTTTAGTCCGGCTACTCAGTATGATTGTTGAAGAGCCTGGGTGTTGTTCTGATATTCCTCATCAGAAGTGTTCCAGTATTGTATTAAATGCAGATAAATGTCTTCTGACCTGTGCTTAGCTCTTCCTTGACAGGCTGCTGAAAAGGTCAACCTCCTGCAGATATGTGAATGAGCTGCTAGCAATAGTCTAGTCTGGGGACCATGATTTAGGTCATGTGTATTTGTCTCTAAGGAGTTTTAAACTTTTTTTTTTTTTTTTAGCTTGTAGCTTTTCCCTGATTTGTAGACTGGATTTCACAGTCATGTATTATACTTTGCAAAGTGAAACAGATGCTTTATTTGAAAACTTGTGTCGGTTGTTTAATTTCTTTTTGAAAATACATAGTAATTCTTATTTCAAAGGATATATATGTACCATTTTGTGATTTTTTTAGGTTTGTTTTGTTTCTGTTTTGTTTATATGGTCAAAACACATTAGGATGTAAATATAAAATACGAAATATTATCTAAAAAGGTATTTAATGATTTGGTAAGTTTTTCTGTCACTTTGTGTTTTTTTTGTTTTTTTTCTGGAAAACTTTATAGCTGATGTTGAAACATTGGCTTTATTTGATCAAATTCAAGATATATTTTACATATATTTCACCAGAAATGTTTTGTCAGTTGGGCCAAATGTACACGATTTAAGCTTTGTTTTCCACAGCCTGATCAAGCTTCTCTGCCTATTCTGTTCTTCGTATTCTAGGTATCATGACAAACAGGAAGTCACTAGTAACTTTCTTGGAGCTATGTGGCTAATTTCCATAACTTTCCTATCAATTGGCTATGGAGATATGGTTCCTCATACATACTGTGGGAAAGGGGTCTGTCTGCTCACAGGAATCATGGTATGTGTTTTTGATATGTAGAATTATAATTAAAGGTACTATCTGAAATAGAAAGCATTTTGTCACATTTGAATGTTAATATTTATGTTGAAAATAGATCAAATTCACCATCTCTTCTTGTAGGGAGCTGGCTGCACTGCACTTGTAGTGGCAGTGGTAGCCAGAAAGTTAGAATTGACAAAGGCCGAAAAACACGTCCACAATTTCATGATGGACACCCAACTTTGTAAACGAGTAAGTGACTTTATTTTTGCAAACTTGGGAAAGAACTTTGTGTTAAGTAGCCTACAGTAATTCTTGTTCTTTTACCCGAATGTTTCATTATTTTCATCTTCAAGTATTGTTTCCTTTTCATGCTTTTCTCCCAGGTAAAGAACACAGCTGCCAATGTACTCAGGGAAACATGGCTCATCTACAAACACACCAAGTTAGTGAAGAAGATAGATCATGCCAAAGTGCGCAAACATCAGCGCAAGTTCTTGCAGGCCATTCACCAGTAAGCACAACATTTCCACACTTCAGCGTTTTTGCTTATTTATGATCAGATCAGTAAAGTTTAAAAAAATCAAAGTATGGTCGTTTTGGGAATATATATTTCAGTGGACGTTTAACTGTATGTTTTGTTTGTTTTCTAATTCAAGAGACTTCTGTTTCATGTCTGAACGTATTGGTTTTGTCTCTTTTTTTAAGGAACTGTTTTATATTTTGAATTAGAAGGGGCAGGTATTTGATAATCCAATTCCCAAAATCACTGAGTCCTTGCCAATCAAGTGTTGAAGAGATTAGCAGCAACGAGTTCTGAACTTTTGAGGAGAATCAGTCAGCATGTTATTCTTTGTGATGATTGTCCTTCTCCCCTTTCCTTCCCAAACCCTTACCTTGTGGTTATGGTTAGTGCAGTGTAATGGCTCACATGTTGTGTATATGTTGTGGTTTCTAAACTTAAACTGTGTTTTGTCTTCGTTCTGCTCGATCACTGCAGAGCTCAGAA
The DNA here is from genome assembly GCA_032357445.1 of Enteromius radiatus. NCBI lineage: Eukaryota > Metazoa > Chordata > Actinopteri > Cypriniformes > Cyprinidae > Enteromius > Enteromius radiatus. The sequence goes on along the minus strand of JAUCMS010000044.1, from coordinate 8,063,888 downwards.
GTAAGTTTTGTCCTCTGTGTTCTTCTCCCCACATCCCCCCTGTCTCTGTTTCATATGCATGGAGTTGGAAGCTGAATGCCGATTTTGGTTACCTATATTGCTTCTCTCCATTCTAAGTCTAGAATGAAAAAGATGCAACATTATTTAATGCTGTATGGTTTTATGTAACCTTCTGAAGGAGAAGCATCTTTGGAACTGTTCATTTGCACCGAATCCATTATTCAAAAGTAAATCTCTGTATTAACTTGCATTGATAGCCCCACCTTGTGTGTCCAGAGGAAAAATAAGCTGTTGGACAAGATGTTCAGGACATTCGTAAACAGACTTGGCTTTAAAGTATAAATAGTCTTGCAATTAACTTCTATTAAAACATGTATTCAGCTGATGCAGTGTTCCCTTCGACATTTAGGGTCATCCAGGGCTTTGATGCAAGATGATATGGAGTTTTTGCATTAGAAAGAATGCTGACCATGTCCTGCATCTCCAGATTTTTATTTTTGGGTACTCTAAAATCAATCCATTAAGCTTGAAAAGAAAAATGCTACATTTTTCAAAAGTAAATGGAGGACTCGCATTCTTTTAATTACGACACTTAACTGGCAGGATATTAAGGCAGCCTTTCTTACAATGTCTCCTCATGGTCAGAGTCATCCCTGTACTCTTTCATAGTTGCTATGGCACAAATAAAAAAAAAAATTAAAAAAATTCATTAACACATTCTTTTAAAATTTTGTTCAGAACCAAGCCCACAGCAAGCAATGCCATTCTCACAAGCATTTTCAGCGGTGTCACATATACCTCTACCTCAGCTGTTTGCCACTTCCTTTGACCTCATCCACAAACGAGGCTCTCGGATGGCTTTTTTTGTGAATGGTTGACGCGTGCCTGCAGGGGCAAAAGGAGATGTGTCATGTTTGAACGTTAAGTTAAGAGTTTTCTCTTCTTTACATTTCATAGATTGGGTTTGCATGTCTGGTATGGCAAACAGGACTGTGAATGCTTGCATGCAGGCCACTCTCTCTCTGTCCCTCATCCTTATGAAGTCTTCCTGACAGGAATCTGTTACTCTTCCCTAACGTCCCCCTCCTCCCAACCCCCCATCCCTCCAAAACCCTGCCTCCTCCCAGGCTCCGCAGTGTGAAAATGGAGCAGAGGAAACTCAATGACCAGGCCAACACTTTGGTGGACTTGGCGAAGGTATGTTAAAGGCTTCATCCTGTGCATGTACACCATCTACACCAACAACAGAATCATTTCAGCAGAATAAGATTATGGTCTGGTTAATTGGGAAATAAATCAATTATTATTGAAAGATTTTAGATTTGATGGGATGTTGGTTTGAGTTATTACACTCTCAGAAAAATGTATAACAAAACTAAGCGTACAACAACTTGGGCAGTGATCTCAAATGGACACCTTTATAGTACCATAAGAGCACCTTAAAGGGACATATTAAGATATTTTAGGGGTTAAAACGGTACAATAGGATCCCTTTCGAGGGTGCTGCTCCAGTGACAGGTTGTTGTGCTAAAGATGATAATTTTCCACATTTTTTCTGATAGTCTATAGTTTCACATTTTTAAGTCTTTTCTTTTTTAATTGTATCATTTTCTTCTATCATCATTTTCTAGTTTTAAGCTTTAGTTTTTTATATTTTAGTTTTAGTATTAGAATCATTTAAATATCTTTGTAATCATTCTGTCTTTTTTTATTATTGCTATTATTTAGTGTCATGTAAAAGTGTTTTAGTTTAGTTCATTTTTTTCCAGTTAGGGGTTTTCAGTTAACAAAAATGGTTATGCTACTTGCTATGGTAAATGGTTACATGGACTTTTCAGGTTCTGCAAAATATTAATTTTAACAAAATAAGTAGGATCATAAATTACTTTTTATTTTTTTAGTACTGTCCTGAGTGTTATTTTACATAATGTTTTCAAATAGTTCACAAAAATAGATAATTTAATTTAAAAAACGACCCCTTTCAAAAGTTCTCTATAGTAACCTAGATGATAGTTTGGTTCATAAAAGTTGTTTATGAGTTTCTTGTTGTCCTGAGCAGTTAAACTGCCCTCTGAAAACCTCCAGGCGTTTGCCTTTCCAGCATTGTATGCATATTTGAACGCTAAAACCTTTTTATGTTATTTATTTTTTGAATTTCTTAAAAATTTGACAAAATTTACAAAAATGTAAAGCTGCGAAGAGGTTTCATACCAGAAATAACCTGCATTGTCTTGTCTGTCGGCATGTTGCCAGTTTTCTCTTTGCTCTGCAATGTATTTTTTACTGCATGAGAACATGATGTGTAGAGTGAGAGAGACATGGCTTTTTGCATACGGTCAGTTGTACAATTAAGTAGATTGTGCATATTTTGTTCTCTAGGAAATATATAAGTATCTTGTGTAACTTTTGACGGGTAGAAATACATGAAAAATATGGTCATTAAACAATTTAAGACGAATGAATTAATGGATAGATGGATTTATTGATTAATGTTGATTGATTGATTTCATTCGATCTAACAATTTTTTTCTGTGCTCTCTTCTAGACTCAGAATGTGATGTACGACCTGGTGTCAGAGCTCCAGGAACGCAGTGAGGAGCTGGACAAGCGTATTGGCACGTTGGAGGACAAGCTGGACGCAGTCACCGGCAGCCTGCAGGCTCTGCCCTGTCTGATCTCCCAAGCCATAACTCAGCAGCAGCAGGACCTCCTGGATGGCTTCGTGCACCGCTTCTGCCCTGCTTCGCTGGGCTCAGAACGCTCCTGGACCCCTTCCAGACGGCGGCGCTCGCCCTCCACCGCCCCGCACACTTCCTCCGACAGCGGCTAACGCGGGCCCGGACCTGCTCGCTGCTTCCAAAGGCCTCAGACTTATTCATGTAAGATGATCAAGCCGAGATTGAGGACTCTTGTTAATAAGTAGAGAAGAATTATCAAAATAGTAGATATATGGTTTATGTTTAGCCATTGTATGGCTGTTCAAGTTAGCTTTTTTGTAAAGCCCTCATATATTTACAAGACTGAGTTCAGGAAGCTGGAGTGAGTCCAGGAAACTGGTCCGTCAAACTGCGAGATCACGGGGTCCGCGGGAAGGTGGGCCAGAGCAACGCCTGCCAGAGTGAACCAACGCAGACCACAAAGGAGCGACGCACCCACATAGAAGCGATTCACTGGTCCTGTAAGACATCTGTGCCAGGATGAGCACCGAGAATGCGTCTGGGTGCTCTGCGATCGCTTCGGCATTCGGCTGGAGACGCAGGAGCACATGACCTTACTACTGAGTAGAATAATGCAGGAATGCCAACCTTAAGGATTCAGTTCCCTTGCTCCTTTAAGGGAAATTGGGTGCAACTAACCTTTTTTAGTTACATATTGGCATGTTATTTTTTTCAGTGCCTGAATGTATAGATTGTGGAGGGTTGTCCATTTACAAAATTTTGGAGCGAGTTTTTGTACAATGTTAACACGAGCATTGCATTCCTTTTTCAGATACATTCCTCTTGAAGACATTTAACTCGTCTGTCTTAACAAACACCATTAACTCTGTCGCAGTCTTCTCTTATTTTCCAAAGCCTCTCAATACTTCCACCAGTTAGGCAAGGAAGGTAGTAAAGGAAGGAAGGAAATATAAGAAGGAAGAAATATAAAAAGGTATAGTTTCTACTCAAACTGGTAACACTTTCATTTGAACGAAATCTGAGCTTCCAGAAGTCTTCACATTACCGAGGCTGCGTTTTTGAATCTGAAATGACAGCACAGAGTGCTAAATGCTGTGGTAGGCACAAATGTATGACAGGACTAAGATTTAAACCTTGCATGTTTCAGTGCAATTGTGACGAATGGATTATGGATGGTTTTTCAAACGTATGTGTGTGTGCTCTTTTTTTGTTTTGTTTTATTTCATTTATTTTTTACACAGAGATTCCTTTTTAAAATGTTGGATAGTATTTTTAGAGTTGCAAATATAGCGGTGCAGTAATGTGGTAATGTACGTTTAATGCATTCCTTGTTCTCCCTATAAATGAATTCCTTGACCAAGAGATTGACGAATCAGTGACAAGTAGGAGTAATACTAAACAAATCATTCTGTAATCATGAGAAGACCTTCTTACAGAGAATATATCTGATAGAGCAGACAGAGATGCGTATGGAAGACATTATTGTGGCTCACATTTGCACTTTTCAGAACATACCGTTAAGGCAGCTTAGAGCTCAAATCTGTCTCTCCAGTTCACGTGTATTTTTCAGACATCTATGGTTTTAAATAATCACATAACTTTAAAGCAACGGACAATGTTATGTGTTGATGGTGTAATTGTCACAGATTTAAAGCTAATGGTAAATGACTACAAACCAGTTTTTATTTTATTTATTTTTTTATTTTTTATTAATTTCACTTAAATAAGATTAAAAAAAAACTAGATAAGATCAGGAAAAATGTGGGGTAGTAGTTATTTGTGCTTTATTTAATATTTTTTTAATATTTTTAGCCTTTTATTTTGCAAGACATTAGATCCTTAACCAAAGCCTATAACCTTATCAACTTAAAAACCACATAGAAATTAAGCTGCATTCCCACTCAAAGATATAGACTTTGTGCACATTTCATGTGAGACTGTTGCCAAATTTCCCCCAAAACACTTTTCATAAAGCATGTTTGCTTTTTCTGATTTGCTCATAAAACATAATTTATTATTAAATAAGTAAAAGATTTCCATAATTTGGCGGCTTGATCACAACTCCTATACAACTTGTTTCAGTCTTGTCATTACTGTGTTTAGGTCTTATGTATTTCCAGTTCTCTGTTCTTGTGTACAAACGATGCCTAAAATTAGCAACCTTGCCAAACAACAACTCCATTTAAACTTAAAAAATAGAGAATTCTCACAGCTTTCATTGTTGAAATATACTTGACACCTCTAGCACATTTTATAAAACAGAGATCAAAGACGAACTGAGAATGCCGGTTGTAACATTCAATTCCTAATGTTGACAAAAAAAGGACAGGCTGCTTTACTATTTAAGCTGCTTTTGATGACCAAAATCAAGTGCAATTTAGATCCTGGTTAAAAAACATTGGATGTAGGATTGCATGGTTTTAAACAACATGACCATGACCCTTGTTCATGCCTTTCTCTCGCTTTCACTGTCAACACAGTCTAAATGTTGTAATGTGCCAATTATTAGGTAAGACTCAGATGCCTTCTGATGTCAAACTGCATACACGAGTAGATGGGACACCAAATCACTAGAACGTATTTTATTGGACTACATGATTTTATTTTCTTTCTGATTTTTTCCTAATTGCCTTTCTTTGTGAAATACCTGTGAATGATCAAACAGAGAGATGAACTTGCATTTTGTATCCTCCCAGGTTGACTGTACATAAAGGCATGGGTTATCATGGTCTCGTATGTTGAGATCCTCTTATTTTGTTTACATAGAGATAGCCCAAGAAGCTACAGTGTGGACAAAATCTGCCCATGTTTCAGATAATAAATATCAAATTCTTGAGAATACACTGTGGCATTGTGATATTGGATGAGCATGTGTTCAAATGAGGATGAAAACGTGAGTATCAGAGCCTCCTAATGTGGATATGTGATATTAAAACAATTCCAGTACAATACTTTTTAATTAACTGGGACAAATGTGTGAACGTCTTGTTCTAGCAATTAAGTCAACATGCAATGCATCCATCATTCCTTTTAAAAATAAATATATATTCTTGATGTGTTTGATGTGCTGTTGAAGGAGGCAGACCTAGATCCTTAAGAGTGAGAACGTTGCAGAGGGACATCTCTGAGGCAGTCCCAGAAGAGTGAAGAAAATGGGCCACATCAAGCTGCATGGTAATGACAGCATGTGAGAGTAAGACATATGCCCATTAACAGTGGAGCGGACCTCATAAACATTTAATTGAAAAGCAATGAAGATAAACCACAGGCAGCTATCTTGGGACAAAAACAGGCCTTAGGACATTTTCCAAGGTGAATTCAGACACAAATCAATGATAGAGCACAGACACATAACGATCACTCAGATTCATCATAGATTTATGAATCAGAGCTAAATACCATAAAGTATTCTGGTAGTTTGCAGTTCCTCAGAACACTCTTTCAAAAAAAGGCAGGTGTCTATAAGTTCCGAGAAGACTTGAGACACTTTATTTCTCCCAATTAATTTTAGCTGGCCTTACCTACTATGTACCCCAAGGGAACCTAAATTAGATTGACTTGAGGTACTCCACAAGATTTCAGCAGTGTGGCGATATGAGAAAGCTAAATGTATGTTTTAAGTTTTTCAACTAGGCTACTGAATTTATTTAAAGACAATGGCCATTTTACCATTTCAAGCATTCTAAATGTCAGCGTATACATAATGCTTTATTAATCTAAAGAGTATTTCTCTCATTCTGTAGGTTTAAGTTTTTGAGGCCGAATCTATAGCTACGTGAAATCAGTATAAGGTGTTTGACCACTTTATTTTTTTTACCTTACTGTTTACTGGACTCAAATACCAACAGACGGAAGCGTCTGTTTACATTAAAATGTAACTGTGTGATAATATTATGTGAAAGCTTACATTTCTTAACAAGAAAGTATTGAAACTACTTTACAACACACAAGTCCATTTGAATCGGTAGCTTATATGACATCAATGCATGAAGAGCCATGCTAGGCAATACTCCTCTACTGCCCTCTAGTGATTAACTTAGGTGATGAATAACAGAATGAGGCTCGATGGCTGCAACTGACAAGGAATAAAGACTTTTAGTTAATAAATTCAGAAGCCGTTACATGACAGCAGTGAAGTAAAATGAACAGCTTTTTCCGTTTTAAGGGTTTCAGGGATGTTATCAAGCAGAGATTCTGAGGGGAAATGTTGAATGCCAGCCTGTGGCTGTCACCAGACTAGACTCTGCCTCTGGAGGTTTAATGTTTAATCTCTGCTCCGGCTTCCTGCTGCAGCCCCTCTCACTCGCTTTTAGCAAGCTTGTTTTTACTTTGTGAAGCCATTTTAGCACAGCCATACTCACTAATAGCAAACCTGTCTATTCTGACAAGAAGGTACGTGTGTTTATGTTTTTCGTGGAGATATATATTCAGGGCTAATGATTATGATAGGCTATGTTTTACAGAACAAACGCTTCAAGAACAAAGTTCAGTTTATTTTTAGTTTATGATCGGAAACGCTGTGTATGTGCATTGTATTTTAACAATACTGTTGAAAAGTCCATACCAGATTTAGTTAGCAGCTAAACTAATGACATTTTGCTGAATAACTAGCTTACAAAACAAATCAGACTGACACCCAACTATGCTTATATATTTTATATAAGATTTCTATATCTTTTTAACAGGGATGTCACATTACAGTTAGTTTTTTAATTAACAATTCTTATTCATTTTTAATATACTTTTAAAAACTGGATAGTAATGCAAAACAAACATTTTTAATTTGTCTGATGTTGTTCTCAAAGATGACTCTGTACATCTAGTAGACCTTAATTTTCTCACCAGCTACAGAAAAATGACAGACCTCTGCAGACCGTATTCGGATGACGTCTCATCGTCACATAATGAAGGTTTGAACAGAGCACAAGCAGAGGAGGATCCTTCAGGAGTTGATGATAATCCTGAGGACTCAAGATACTCCCCTCATGAGGAGAGCCATTCAGACAAGGAAGCTGAGAATACGAAAAAAAGTATCTTGCTGAAGTCTTGGACTGGTGTGTTTAAGAATTGGAAGAAAACTGATTCAGAAACGCATTCCACATCATCAGGGGGAATTGAAATACTTCCCAACGGAACAAGATGTAGTCCCCCTGTTTCTCCATTGTTGGGCAGAAAACACTGGGATGTGCTTACAGACCTCAAGCCAAACTTCCCCCCAGGTTCAGTGGGATACAAATATGACACGCTTGAGTCTGAACTGACTAGTATCCATCCGGCAGAGTACTATGCTGAGAAGTTAGAGGTATACAAGTTAAAATACTCCTACCTGAAGTCATGGCCCGGCCTTTTAAGACTGCTTGCTGGCCTTCAATTGGTGTTCGGCGGGATGGTTTTTGCCTGTGTATGTGCATATATTCAAAGAGACAGTGAGTGGTCCAACTATTACAGGCCAAATTATGGTTTGGCTGGTGTGCAAGGATACCGTTACAGTGGCCCCTTGACAGCCTTTGTGTTGGTCATTGTTGGACTTTCCTGGTTACTGACCGTTATCCTGCTGGTTTTGGGATTAACAATGTATTACAGAACCATCCTGCTGGATTCCAAGTGGTGGCCTCTTACTGAGGCTGTTACCAATCTGGTAATTTCGCTGCTGTACATGGCAGCGGGTATCGTGTACTTGAATGATCTGAATCGTGGTGGGCTTTGCTTCATGACAGTTGGCATTAACCCAGTCCTGTCTGGTCTGTGTCGTGTCGAGGGGGGTCAGATGGCTGGGACTGCGTTTATATTCATTAACATGGTCATGTACATGATAAGTTTCCTAGTATGCCTTAAAATGTGGAGGCATGAAGCTGGCCGCCGTGAGAAAGAGGCCAGGACTAACCAGCTGAACAGCCAGGTAAATGCACTCTTTACATTACCATACAAAGTTTTTAATCAGCATAACTGTTTTCAACACTGATAAGACAAACTATTTCTTTAGCACCAAATCAGACTGATTTCTGAAACGTCATGTGACAATGAAGATGCTGAAAATCCAGTTTTGCCATCACTAAAAAAAAAAATTGAAAAAGACAGCAATATTATGTTATAATAATATAATACCAATATGTTATTATACTAATTTATAATATTACACCATTGGTGAGTTTCAAAAATAACAGAATAAATCTCAATAATGTTTGAAAGTAGTGTGTATTTCATTCATTAAAGTATGAATGTCTTTGGTTCTTAATTTAATAAAAAAAGTTATAATAGTGATCGCAGGGTTTTTCCTTTTCTTTTATCTACAAACTGCACTAATTCAATTCCTAGTTTCCACAAAATTCTCAATGTTGTTATCATGCTGCAGTAATTGTAATGGCTGTTATCTTTCAGTTACAGAAGCAAACTCTGGAATCCACATCCAATATGGGCAGCTCCTCGACTAGATCCAAGAAAATTTCATTCAGAGATGAAATGGATCAAAGCTCTGTGAATAAGAGCAGACTGGCTTATGTCTCGGAGAGAGCTGAAGAACGAAAGATTTTAACTGGAGCTATTCCCACAGGACACATTCCTAAACCTAGAGTCATCGCTGATTATATTATGTTAGTATACGTTATGGTTTATTCCTATGTTTATGCCACACAAACGTAACAGGTGTTGGTTACATTCAGTTGATATTTTACCCATTTTAACTCTTTGAAGAATCTAGAAATGCTCTTTTTAAAACTGTAAATCTTATTAGGTGACTATAGATGGTTTAAAACCAACTGCTTCACATATAGACAATCTTAGAAAGGGCTTTGGACAACTTGATGGATAATGTGCCATGTGGTGTTTTCGATTTCTGAATGTGCACCTGACTAGTGGGGAAAATCCCTTTTTTATCTCAGTCCTTGACCATCATTTCATAAAAACGGCAGTTCAAAATCACATCTATAGAAAATACCACAAAATGGATGTTAATTAGTTCACAATAGCATGAACTTGAGATTGGTTTGAGAAATGAAATTAGGTTAGGATTAATATAAATAGAATAGTATCAATACTGAAGAAAAAAAATATTAAATGGGACAATATTAAAAGGTGTTATTTATTTATTTTTGCAGAAAATATCCTGAAATTCATTCAGTAGAGGACAGAGAGCAATACAAAGCGGTTTTTAATGACCAATACCAGGAGTACAAGGACCTGCACAGAGAGATCACAGCCACTTTAATGAAGTTTCAGGAATTAGACAGCATGATGAGCCAACTCATCAATAAAAGGAGAAACCCTGAGGTGAGACCTGATATTGGAGTCATTTACATTTCCTCAGTTTTATCTTTTATTAGACTATTTAAACCAGTTGTGTCATTTGTTTTATTTAGGAGAGTAAGAGAATCAATGGCTTACTGAAAAAATATGATCAAAAAAAGAATGTGAGTCACCTTTTAAACCAATTCACCTTAAACCACTACAAAAACTAAGTGAGATACAAGCGCTTTTTTTATTTGCTGTTCATTTTAACTTCTTATGTGCTTCCTTTAGGACCCATACTTTCTGGAGAAGAAGGAACGGTGCGAATATCTGAAAGCAAAACTAAGCCACATCAAGATGAGGATTCGTGATTTTGATCAAAATCTGACTGCAAAGGACAGCAATTACTAAAAACAATATTTGATAGTATAATTATTATTATGGTGCCTCCTTTTTTCTGTTTAACTGTAAGAAATATTTTTATGTCACTTTAAAATTGTAACTTTTTTTTTATAAAGAAAGCTTATTTTACAGATTACAAAATGGCCCTACTTTTATTGAAACAAAAACAAGTGAAATCAGGCTTAGACTATAGCTTTAAAGCACACTAACAATCATTAACTCAGCTTCCTCTTAACTTTCGACCTACTAAAGAGCCAATAAGACTGATTGTGTCAGTAGCAACGGGCTGGATCGGGTTTCGAGTTTCAGGCCCAGGTCTTTCACACAAATCACCATGAGAAGCAGCTGTCACAGGTATTCACATCAAACGGATAAACTCAAACACTAAACAACATTTGACAGAAAACTGTCAAGCTTAGAAAAGCCGGACCGTGGCGAACAAGGAAAAGCCCAGTGGCTGTTGTGTTACGGTAAGTTGCATAATCCTTCAATTATTTACCACAGAATGATAGACCTTTTTAGACTGGATTGCAGTCAATGCAAGTTCATAACGCTGACTTGTCACAGTACTTTTTTAAACAAAAATCTTATGTTGTCAAATCATACCAATGGCAATGTTTCATGCGATTGTGGCTGTCACAAATCAGAGGAGATTTTGTGACAGCTGTATGCTCAGACTAGTCTAAAATGATATCTGTTTATTAAAATTAGTGTATATTCATGAACTAAATATATATATATATATATATATATATATATATATATATAAACCTTCTCCCTTTTGGGAGAAAAAAATCTTTTCTTTATTCTTGAATAGCTGTCCCATCAACATGCACCTGTGAGGCTGTATAAAGCTTGCTAGCTTGATTTTCAGCTCTTGAATAATTTATTCACTCTATTCAAGTTACCACAGGTGTGCAGCTCACCATCTCTCTAAAGCATAATTAACTAAGAGGATACGGTATTTGAAATATTCCTGTTAGTAGTGTGTCTCTTGTATTCACATGTAATGGCTGTATATTGCACCTGGGGGGGGATGCAAGAGAAATGTGAGGAAGAAAACTTACAGCATGGAAACCCCCAATGACTGCTTCTGCTCATGTTTCTCTGAATTATTCAGAGCATCTCGTCTGAATTGCAGTAGCCTGATGAAGGGAGTCATGTTTAAAGCTGGACTCCGGTGTGTGAATGTTGTTTGTGCTATAAAGAGGTGTGTTCTATCCCAATAATACTGTTAGATCAGGACTCTGAAAGCTCCTGTAGATCTACAGATAGAGTTGTGATAAAAACGTAGTGATAACATGTTATGTTTAAATGCAATTTAGGAAATTTGATAAGCCAACATTGTTGTTTGTGTATTTGAGATTGTCAGTGTTTTAGTGACGGGGGTTATTTCTGCAGGTGTCACTGGTAATTGGACAAGTCACTGTCTTCATGATTGAGTCAATAAATGATTCGTTCAAACAATTCTTTCAAACTAATTCGTTTAGAAACACTGACTGATTCAGGAAGACTATGTATTGCTCTGGAAATAATGTGACAATTAATTATGCTTTGTCCTGTTGTGAAATTGTTTAATTTTCATCAGAAGAAAATAGACTAAATGTTATATAAAAACAATATAATTTGCAGTAGTGCCATCTGTGAATTTTATTGCCCATTCAGAAGTGATGGCTGGACACCAGAACTATACTATATGATTTTAAAAAGCATTATTAGATGTTTAATTGTTTTACTGTTTAGCTACAGTATATTTTATTTATATTTTATTTTTATTTATTTATTTTGATACTTCAGTTTATTTATTCAATTCAGATTATTTGATATTTATTTTGTTTAAATTTTTTTAAGTTTAAGGTTCACACACACATAATATGTGTGTGTGTGTGTGTGTGAATGCCTTAACCTATATAAACTATACATATATAATTCATTAAATGTATTAAATATAATTATTTAAAAAAATAACTTAATTTTTTGTTTACAGCGAATGCCATTATTATGAGAAAGATACTTGTCCATATCATTGTTAAAGATTAAAACAAATGACTGTCTGACAATGAATTATATTTTTGGTTTCAGAAAGCTATATCTGTTCCTAGATGATCTCATGATCTAAATTTGACCTCATTTCTTTTTTCAGATTCCCTCATGAATCATGTATGAAACACAGCAATATGACAGTCCACCGCAGTACAGTCCACACTACATTGCCCCATCAAATATGTACACATCCAGAAGTTTCTACTCTCAAAGAAGCGAGTATGGCTTATACTCTTCAGTGCCCGATGCTCCTGAAGCAGAGGGAAGCCCTCAGCACTTCTACAGATGGTTCTCCCCGCCTGGCATTGTGAAAATAATGGAGGGACTGACTGCTCTACTCTGTTTCGTTATTTTTGCATGTGTTGCTTCCACTCTAGTTTGGGACATGCACGGCTACGAGGGGAGCATCGGGGCCTACGTTGCTGGATCTGGTGGTTATGGGATGGGGTCCGGGTACTATGGAGGAACCTACGGCTATCACAGCTCTTACATGACACCCTACTCAGCAAAATCAGCCATGATCTCCATGGCAGCCCTTAATTTCATAGCATCTTTGACCATCCTAGTGGTTAGTTTCTCAAAGACATGGTGTGTGCATGGAAAAACGTTTTACTTGACAGTTTTAGTAGTGGATGTGGTTCTGGCCATTCTCCAGTGTATTATAGACATCATATTTGTCATTGGGGTGAATCCCATGGCCCAGAGTTCACAAAGCATCATGTACAACCCCATCCTGATGATGTGCCAGACCTCATTAGGGACTCCCAGCATCAGCGCTGGAGTTGGAACAGGCTTTCCGGGTGCATATCCATCCTTTAATCGATATCTCTATCACTACTGCTTCATGGATCCTGAGGAGGTCAGTATGGCAAGACATACACACTTAAATATAAAGGTTGCTGCAGTGGTTCACGAAGAACCTTAAAATCAATAGAACCTTTCAATTGCACAAATTCTTCTGTATCGTGAAAAAGGGCACTTGAAATTATTTAAGGAGTAGTTATGTCCTCATTAAAGGAAAATAACCAGGCTGTTTTGTTCACCATTTGCCTGAATAGTAGGGAAAAAATTCTATAGTCAATGATGACCCAAAACACCCTGGTTACAAACTTTTTTTCAAAATATCTTCCTTTGTGTTTGGCAGAGCAAAGAAATTCATACAGGTTCAGAACTACTCGAGGGTAAATGATGAGAGAATTTGCATTTTAGGGTCAACTATTCCTTAAAAATGTGCTTTAGACTGAAAAAAAAACTTGAGTTCTTTGCAGAACCTAAATATTTCTTTAGTGGCATAGCTGTGAAAACATCTTTTTGGATTCTTTAATTCTCAGAGTGTAATTCGTATTACTCTGCACCTATGTTTCACTGTACCATTAATTGTTTTAAACCAGTGTTTTCTTCTTAATTGTAGGCTGTGGCTCTGGTGTGTGGGTTATTTGTCATGATGGCCCTGGTTGTTGCAGCCTATTTTGCCTACAAGACTCGAAACAAAATATGGCGTCATGGCAAACCTAATATCTATTGGGAGGAACCACCTATCCTCAGAATAGACAGAAGCCAGAATTCACAAAACTGGGTGAGTTCATAAGTGGCATTCACATTTCCTGGCATATACATACTGTACATGTTCAGCAAGGACAAAGGCTATTTACTTCAAAAGCATATATATAAACAGTAGTGCCATTGTGAAATATTGTTACAAAAAAAAACTATTTTCTAATATATTTAAAAAATCTAATTTCTGTATTGGCACAGCTGAATTTTCAGCATTGTTCCATGATCCTTCAGAAATCAGTCTAGTATGCTTGCCCCTCAAGAAACATGTCTTATTACAGTTTCTTCTTATTAATTTAGTGCAATTTTCACATTAAAAAAAAAAAACTAAGCACACTTGTAACATTTCCAGTCCATATGTTTTTTAAGATCTCATATTTTCATTACAGTTATTTATATATACTCAGTCTGCATAATCATTGTTTCAAAATACAGGATTTTTGTAATATGTAATCACCAGAAAACAACAGTGTGATCTTCTTTTAGTTTAGTATACTTTAAATAGGCAATTAATGCAAAATATATGTTTACAATTAAGCCATGTTGCTGAATTAAAGATATTACAGAAAGACAGGCTACTGTACTGTATACTAATGTCCAGTGAGGTGTTGTTCTCTGCCAATACATGAATTGATGTCAGTCTGTGTTGTAGTTTTGCCCTTTAGGGTAACGTTCTCTAATTTGCTAGCCTTTACCATGGTAGTGCTTTGTTTAGATATTGTAAAATGCTGTCATTGTATTTACCCATTTTGGAAATTGCAAACGATGCAGTTCTACAGAATATCTATCTTATAGAAATTATATTTACCATATGGTTCACCGATTATCCATTAAGATCAGTTGGATTAAATTATAGACAAACGTATTGAACTGGACAATATGGTAGGGAAATTTGAAAAATTTGAAAGTTTGATAATAGCATTAAAAAAGACATTAACATAGATAAAACATTGTCTTGTGAAGTTTTTTGTGAACTTTAAATTGCATTTTGTTAAATTGCATCTGTTGTAATATTAGTACTACAAAAATACAAAAAGAAACTATTATCAATGTTGAAACAGCTGAGCTGCTTAATTACTTCTAATTTAAATAAACAGGGGTTTTTATTATTATTTTGACTGTGGCAATATCTTTTGAGGAGGTTTTGCAAAATAAAACTCAGAGCCACATTATTTAATGGAGCCAATATTTAGTATGTATGTTCATATTTAAAGAATATTTAGTGTAGCCTAAACCTGCAACACCAGTGCCATACAATCAAATCAGTCATATGATCGATGTAGCCTTTGTGTCAATCATTCATCGATTTACAATGCATAGTTTGTGAAGTGAATTGCTCCCTTCGTAATGACTGATACTGAATAAAGGTCAGTTAATCTGAGCCCCTCGACAGTCACAGATAACTTGTGTTCCAGTTCCTATATGATATAGCGCACGATATTATTAATAACAACTTGTGCAATTACTGATATCTTCATCCATTTCTTTTTATTGCAGCTTGTAAAAAATAGCTTCAGAAAAAAAATAGCAAAATAATCACACAGTTTTATTTATTAGGTTTTAAAAATCACCATTGCTCTTTAAGAATAGTTTATATTATTTGGTTCAAAACGGGTCGTTCTGAATTCTTGGACTAAGCAGTGACTTTCCTGGAAGTGACCTCAGATGTTGTTTGTTGTTATTAAGACAATGCACAGGCATTTTGGTGCAGCCAGTGCCATGTGCAGCTCTCATCAAGTGTGCTTCCTGAATGCTGAAATAATCACGCTTCATTGGAGGAAGTGATGCATGTGCACGAGGGTGGGATAATTGTGTTGTGATGGATTTAGTGTCTTGGTGCATTGTGTTATATAAAACTGCTCAAGTGGTCTCTTAAGATACAGTATTGTTCAGAGAAATCTGTGATGGTATCTCTGATTGTCCTCCGGTCTGATCTAGTTTCCCATCAGGTTCTTCTGTGGCAGCTTTAGCGTCAGACTTAAATTGATTTATTACATGTTGTTCTGTGGTTCTTCCGGCTCTATTAAAACTTGTACACTGTCTGTTTCAGCGAAGCACTCAATACACCCCCACTGTGGTTTTATCAGAGAAGACTTCCCCTCATCTGAAAGCAGAGAACAGCTTCACCTCCTACACCGAGGGAACAGTGAGCGTCTACAGCGAGGGTGCATACAAAAGCAATGTGTGAGTGCGGTCCGCCTTTCTGGCCATGTTCAGGACAAGAAATTCTTACAAGTACCCATGCACACTAGCCTCTTCTTTGCACTTTGTTTTAAAGGTATTCTAAGAACGCGAACAGTTGCTCCCCAGAGCCGTTGTACCAGAGTGGATGGATGAGCTCCAACACTGTGGAGGAAGTTGAAGTGCAGAGCAGCTCGGTGCAGGAGAAACCTGAAATCTATGAGGTTGAGGATGTGCTCTGTGAGACGGGCTACACCACTGGTGGAGATTCAGCCACTGAATTAGACACATATGAGTTGGAGAAGTGAGTTTCAATCATCACGTATTAATCTTGAGTAGAGTAGTATTGCATACCTTCAGACCTCCAAAGAGTCTTTAGTTTTATCTTATATAAATGATAGATACAGCTTTATGATTCTCTCCTAGTCTCAAGCTTGTGTGCCGATTGAAATTTGACAACCATGTCCAACAACCGATCACTGTTTTTTTTCATTCAGTGCCACGTTTTGGGGCGTGGAAATATCGCCAGAATAACAGACCGGTGTGTAAAACTCTGGGCCATCTGTTAAAGACTCTATTTTGAAAATCCAGCGTTAAGCGCTCATCATCACAGCTGTAAACTCAGTGGCTTTCTTCTTTCGTGAGGGGTTTGGCATCATGGCAGCTTTGTTTCCAGGCAGAACGTTAATGTAATCATTTTTAAAGTAATTACACTATACTCTACTCACCCTAAAGCCATCCTAGATGCAGCTGACTTTCTTCTTTCAAAACGAGTAATGGCTTCTTCCAACGTATGATCTAAGCTGTGTCGAGTCAGAGGGCAGCCATGAAGCCATAGCTCGACGCTCTCATAAACGCGCATACAGCCGTTGTCGGAAGTCAGTGATTTAGGTTATAATTTTAAAACTAGAAATATTTGATCTGCTTTAGAGGACATGTGATAACCCCCCAGGAGTGTCTAGGTTAGTTTTACGGAGCTTCAAAATTATGGTCACTATCCACCAGCACTACCAAGCTCGGAAGTGCCAGGATAATTAAAAAAAACCCATATACAGATTATGGCGTAACTTTAATTTTGGGTGAATTATTCCTTTAAAGAACATGACACACACATCTCCTGGAAATCCTGTATAATTGTGTGTCACCAGATGTACAGTATAGCCAATGGTCCGCTGAGACAACTGTTCACGTAATGCTGCGTGCTTTGGGAAGATGAACAAGTTTATCTTTTCCTTACAACTAAAAACACACTATGTTGGAGACATTCTTTGCCAGTCATGTGACGACATGGATCAGTGTTCATTTCCCCAAAATTTTCTTTTTGGGAAACGTACCCCTGGTTGATGTGTGCACCTGCTGTTCTGGAAGAAATGCCCAGGCAAGTAATACTGCCTTTATGATGTCACGAAGGTTGAAAAAAACTTCCTAAAACTTATACAAACCTGGAAGGAGTGTATTTGGCACAGATATACTCATACATCCAAATCATGTTTTAAACCTTTTTAGTGATGTTTAGCATGAGAATCTTTAATAGTGTAAATAACTTAATAACCGCCACTTAAATGGTGCGCAACAGACTTGCGGTAAAGAAATTGAATCAGGTTTTTCTGTTACTGTTCTAATAGCAGATTATTTGGCTGGATGGTTACTTGTTTGTTTCCTGCTACAGCTATCATTCAGAAATTACAACCGATGAAGAGCGCAGACAGTACAAGGAGCGGTTTGATATCTCCCTCACTGAATACAAGAACCTCTGTGCAGAAATGGATGATATCAGTGATCAAATGAATGAACTGAGCCGAGAACTGGACATCCTCCAAGAGGAATCCACCAAGTTCCAGGTAAGCCTCAAAAACCGAATAATAAAGTTAAAGTTTTCAGACATCAACTACAACATATATTTTTATAATGTAAATTCAATACAACCCATATACGTATAAACATATGTATTGCATGACAGGCTGTAGCTGATGAATATAATCGACTTAAGGATGTAAAGCGGGTAAGAAAATAAATTCTTGATGGAAATTGATGGTCATTACAGCCATTTTATATTTTTGCTTGTCAATGCCTAATGCTCATTTACTTTCACTAGTCTCCAGAATACCATGCTAAGAAGCTCCGGTGTAAAAAACTGAAGCAGGACCTGTGTCATATCAAACAACTGGTGAAGAATTATGACAGAAGCTTTGCAAGGAGAGGGAAGACCAATACTGCTGATCACCAGGATTTCTTTGTCTAAAACCATACACTGTACACGACATTTAGATGTTATGAGTAAATTGTGTCTAAAGTTGCATTAGTTGTAAATATTTTGGATTTTCCTGTAAAATGATCTCTTTACAATTTGTATATAAAACTCTTAAAGAAAACATTTCCTTTCTGATTTGACAAAAAGGCACCTGCAAGCACACAATGCAATGTATGATACTTTTGTTTAATCAAGCTGTCATACGCAAGTATTTAAAAAGACAAAGATATTAAAATGAAAACTGTACATGTTGCCGCTTTGATGCATTTATGAATATTAGACCGCCTGATACGTTTCAAGGCCTAAATATGAGGTAATATTAGTCATTCACATGTATGATAAGGCTAGAAAACGTACATCTCACAACAAGAGCCAAATACAACATGCTGTCACCTGTGAAACGCCACACCAGAGCACTGCTCCACAAAAGACAAAACAGGCAATGCCAGTTTCTTACTGGAAATGGCCAAACATTACAGACAGATAGATCCAATCACTCCTCTTTAGTGTAAAGTGAGCAGCTCAAGTGTGCTGATAAATTTAAAAACTGACCCAGCCGTGAATGACTGCGAGTCCGTTTGAGTCTCAACAGACTGTAGAGGTATTTCTTTTGGTCAACATACATAATGTGACTTTATTACCAGCTTAGCCTGGTAAGTGAGAAGAACAAAAATAGCAGAATAGAAACCAGTAGAATGTCGATGAACTTAACACAAAAAGTTCACTGGTTTTTCATCTGGGGAGGTGGGGGTGGGGAGCATGACTACTTCATTTGTCATCTATCCGAAATGAATAATTCGTGAAGTGACAAGTCTGTACCTTAACTCAAAGTACAAATACAACCCGCAAATCATTTGTCAAACGGTTATTTCACAAAACATGATCCACTAGCGTTTGCAAATTTCAATCTCTTCTCACAGAAATGCATTAGCATTAACAGGGAAAGAGAGCTAAAAATACAAGCCAAGTAGTTATCATCGGCAAATGCCTAAGTTCCAATTCTGACTGCTTCGGTTTGGTTTGTTTTTTTGGACGTCATCATGCCTACTTCCTCCTCCTTCGGGCTTTCTGGTACACAAGGACAGGGCAGAGCAGAATATGAGGGGGACTTGATTTCCTGCTGCCTCCAGGGACAGTCCAAAGTGACTTTCGTGTTTACACCCAACTGACAGAGCTTGTTATTTAGGGTTTTAACCAATTGTACTGTACCTAACATCTTACCTTTGGCTAGCAGATAGCCAATATTTCTCAAGTCATTTTTCATCAAGTCCTACTTCTGAGCCTCATAAAACAGTTCACACAGGGCATACATCAAGCCTTCTGCCATGTACTACTGAATCCACCATTCCCAGTTGCATTAGGTGGTCTGGTGAATATCAGATGTGAGTGTGTGGTTGGAAAAAACTAAATCACACCGAGACTGGTTTCGTGGTCACATCTGATAACGGTTATTGTCCGGGTGCGTACGGCCAGCTGATGGAGCTGCCAGACAGCTGCATGTCACGGATGAGCGTCTCGATGGGCGTTTTGCCCACCAGGCGCATGAAGAAGAGCTGAGAGATGAGGTTGGCAGGCACGGCCCTCAGAGCGGGCAGTCGTAGTAGGAGCCGTCCGAAGCGCTGGGGTTGCCCGGGGTACTGCATGCGCTCGTACTCGGTCAGGGCTACCTGAGCTTTTTCCTGCAGGCTTTCCACATGAGCCGGGTCTGTCAGCCCACACGCATCTAAACACAAAAAAACAGATATTCAGGTATGAAACTAGACTCCCTATAACGCATTTTAGGGCTCAACTATAAGGGCCGCCCACTGGCCTGAGTCAAGTTCCTGACAAATGACAGATTCAAAGTCATTCATTTTAAATGGAAAATAATGAGATGTACATCGAGAATCTCACATTAATTTACATATTCATGCATATACTGTTCCTTTATTTTTAGTTCCTTTATGCTTCATGTCCAATTTGAAGGTTTGTGAGTCTCATCTTGGGGACAAAAAAAAAGTATAGATAGAGAAAGATTGGCTTTGATGTATGATTTTGAGGTCAGCTAACTTGTTATAACATTACACTAACTAACATAACACTAGTCCTAGATTAAAATAAATGTTAAGAGCTGTCTAAACTGAAAAAGGCTTGCACTGAGATATCTTAAAATACAT
>JAUCMS010000044.1:8017569-8037026 GCA_032357445.1 Enteromius radiatus | reverse complement strand
TGGAGCTCAGCCACAGTGATCTTTGGGTTCTTCTTTACCTCTCTCACCAAGGCTCTTCTCCCCCGATAGCTCAGTTTAGCCGGACAGAGTGTATGAGTGTCACAGCAAAGGGTCTGAATACTTAGGACCATGTGATATCTCAGTTTTTCTTTTTTAATAAATCTGCAAAAATGTCAACAATTCTGTGTTTTTCTGTCAATATGGAGTGCTGTGTGCACATCAATGAGGAAAAAAAATTAACTTAAATGATTTTTGCAAATGACTGCACTATAACAAAGAGTGAAAAAATTCCCCTGAAAAAGGGGGTCTGAATACTTTCTGAATGGTTTCTCAACAAAACCAAAAGCAAACTGATTTGGCATCATCAATTTACGTCAGCTCTTTTTCAAGATCTGGTTTCTTAGCAGCATGTAAAGTCTGTGTGTGTGTGTGTGTGTATGTCAAAGAAAGCACAAAAGAAAAGAGGAGTGTGAGTCTGAGAGTGCATGCTTGAGTTATGTGCATTGTACAAGCTGGGTGTTTATTTGGCCTTTGACCCCTGAGTTCAGGAATGTGATTGATCTCTTTTAGGATACGGGGTAGCATTGCAACTCTTACTTATGCTAACTTTACAGAGCACTAAAACATGTGGGAACATGCATGGGCTTCAAAGATGTTTTGTTAAATATTGTTATTTTATTTTAGAATTTTTTATTTTATAATATAAAATATTCCATACTGTTTTATTCTTTTTCAATTAAAAAACTATTTTTCTTTATCATATTTTATTTTAATGTGTCTGTTATAAAATGCTAGTTTTATTTGGAAATATCTCTATCTAGTGGTGAGATAAAGAGACTGATTCATCTGAAAAGTGTAAACTCTTTAGCTCTATAAAAACATAACCCCAGCAAACAAAGAACATTCTCAGACCTATGAAATGTTCACACAACCTAAATAAATACACTTTAAAAACTAGACATTTTGCATGTTCAGAGAAACGTTCATAAATCACATTTTCATAACTTAAAGGCAATGTTAGCAACATAACATTTTTGTTAGCTGGGAGCATCCAAACAAAGTCTATATACCTGTGGTGAACACTAGTTTAAAAGCATCTCAAAAGCGATTTAGTTTAGTTTAGTTTACTAACAAACCATAATTCCTAATGCCATTCAAAAAAAAAAAAGCATTTCACTCTACTTTTTAAAAAATTTAATTTATTCTTTTTTTATTATTTTCTTTTTTTATATTTCTCATCAATGCAATTACATAATTCAAGCAAGGTTTTAACGTTAATGAGGTAATGTGTTCTTTGGCAGGTTTATGGGATTTAAAAACAACACAGTGAATCTCGTTGCATGATAATAATTTTAACGTCAGCCGTATTTTAGAAACAGATAAACAGGACGATTAATTCTTGATAATGTCAGCAGATGTGTATACATCTGTGTTTATTACTGATTTCCTTCATTTGTTCAGTAGTTTACCTAAGAAGTGTCCAGACAGGGCCTTCTACGTTTGTCACTCTGAGACACAGCTATGAATTACTGTTTCCTCTTGGAATCGGGGTGGCACATCAACAGTTCCTGGCAGGAAAGCCACATGCTTTCATAATATTCCTATCCTCTGACTCTAAAGATACACTGGATAAGATATCAGAAAAAAATAGAAAGATAGGGCTCAACAATTACAGAATATTTTGTGAAAGTTGGTAACTAAACTGTATCATGTTTACAGGAAATCTGGTCCTGAATTTAAATGCTTTGGTCAAAGGTAATGTTTTAGTAATACACGATATACAAACCACATCCTCATCCTACCTACGCCAGGAATAATTATAGACAGCATGTAGGAATGTGTTCTACAACTCTTGAATCAATCAGCAGTATCTGTTATGTAATATCAGTGTAAAAAATATTGTACAGTGTTGTGGTCAAAATCATCTCTGAATAGCTGTTCAAAACATCACGTAGTCATACCGTCAACCATGTGCTCTCTCAAGTGCCAACATGCTGTCAAACAAAAGGATCTGTTTTGGAGACAGTGTACAGTCTGGTTTGGTTTGGGCCACCCCCTGGTCAGTGCGTGCTGTTGTTCTAACCTCTGGAATCATGAACATGGGGTGGGTCAGGGAAGCGTCATCTGATGGGAGGTGCAAGAAAATAATATAAGCTGGCAGCGTTAATATATTTAACTTCTCATTTTGCCTTTGATGTTTCAGGAGTGAAGGAGCTTGATTAGTGCAGTGATGTATAACAGTAGTTACTCTCAGGGCAGCTTTGGCTTGGCTGCCAAGAAGATGCACAAGTCGAAAGGCAAGAGCTGTGGTTACTACATGAAGATTGTCTTCTTTTTCTCCTCGCTCATCCAGTCACTGATTATCGCAAGTCTGGTGCTCTTTCTGGTGTACGGACAGCCCGAGCACACGGTTGAGGAGAAGAGGCTGCAAGAGCTGGACCAAAGCGTCAGCAAACTCACGATGGAAAATTTCATTCTCCATGGGAAGGAAAAGAACCTCACCAAAGTTCTGAACGTCACTCTCACTGCAAAGCTGAGCAATGACAAAATTCTGATTGAATTACGCAGACTGGCGAACATCTCATCTGTGACGATAAGGAACATACAAGCAACAGCGGTGAGATTTGGAGATTTCAATTCATTTATAGTATATTATGCTATGGTGTTTGGTGCATTTATTTGCATGATATATGGTGTTTTAAGAATGTTTTCTTAATTTTCCCACTAGACCATGTAACGATTTTAAAATGTGCCTTTTTTTTAATTTTGTAGCAACCTTTCCTAGGAACATTCTGGAAAACACTGGCAGAATGTTAATTACGATTAATTTAAACTTCCATGAAAGTTGCAGAAAGAGACTTACACTTCTAAAAATAAAGGTTCTGAAAAGGTTCTTCAAATCGAAGCCGCAGAAGAAACATTTTTGGTTCCACAAAGAACCATTTCGCGATTTCGTACTTACTTAAAATTAGACATAAATAAAGTGAGTTTGGTGTGCTGTCCAGGGAGAGGGACCAGGAGCTCGGCAGACTCCTGAGCCCTAGGGATTTTTTATCCCTTTTTGTCCGCGAACAGTGGACAGAGCTCAGCATCTGGCCCGATCCCAGAGTGCCCCCCCCCGGAGGAAGGATAGTACGTACAGCGGAGTCTAGAATGGCGGAGGGATGCTATGAACGAGATATCAAAGGAAGAGGGCTTGAAATATTTATCAGAGACTTCTCTTATCTAGGATGATGGTATGATTAACTTTATTTGTAAACGTTATTTAAACAAAGGTTCTGTAAAGAACCATATCTTTCTTACTTTTTTATTATCTGAAGAAACTTCTTTTGCCACAAAGAACCTTTTTTGAAACAGAGAAGTTCTTCAGATGTACTTTATGGAACCATTTAGAGGTTCTTTTATGGTATCGTGAAGCACCTTTGAGTGCAGAGAGCTAAAATGCGTGACTTTAACCTCAATTAAGAGTTTGTTTGTGTTCTTTTGTTTACAGTCTCAATGTGAGAGGGAAAAAAGAATGACTATGCCCAGGGCATGCCCTCCTACGTTCTGTCAAGAATCAACTGGTAAGATTTCTTACAAAGAATATTTATTATATTTTATAAGTTACTTGAGTAGAAAATTCTGAATCTTTGTGTATTTAACACACTGGCTGTAACACAGTTCATCAGTAGTTGTTTTTTATTTTTAAGACAACAGACGCTTACAAAGTATGTTCCAGCAGTCAGAGGAAATGCTAAAGCTGGTTAAATCGAACTTTACTCTGATAGTGAACACTCTGAAAACTGAGCTGGACAACTCCAACAAAGAAAAGGATGAGTATCACTTGGAAACTATTAAATTAAGGCGAGACAAGGGTTTGCTTGACGATGAGCTCACCTTGTATCAAAAGAAGTGCAAAGAGGATTTTGTCACTTCTTTAGGAGGAATCCCAGACGTCACCAAAGAATTCCTCAAAAGGATCGATGACCTCTTCTCAAAACATATTTCTTTCCAGCTAACGTGTGATAAACAAAAAAATCAGCTTGAAGACATTCGGGAAAACTGTAGCAGTCTTTCAAGAGAAGTTGAGAACAAGCTCCAATCATATCTGGACACAGTGGGGACCCAGTTCACCAGAATTAATGGGGAAAATGCCAAATATACGATAGACAACAAACGCCTGAAAGAGGATGCTATGTGGTGCAATCAGAATCGCAGTGCCATGATTCGCGAGAATCACAAAACTCTTGAAAAACTTCAGCTCAAGAATGACCAAGAAAGTGAAAAACTTCTGCTGGAGAACAGAAAACTAAAAGATGAAAACAAACTAAACAGCGAACTCATTTCTTTGAGAGAAAAAGAAATTAAAACACTCAGAAACACCGTTGAGCATCTCAATATTACACTTGCCAGCTGTAAGGTGAGGTTAATATGGTCCTTTTATATATATAAATGTGTTTATTTACTTATTTAATTACCTTCTCTTTTTTTTTAGCCGGCAGTTCGAACTAACCCATTCCTGCCAAACCCCTTCGGTTTGCCAAGCATACCAAATACAGGTGGGACCGGTATGAGTTCAACAGGTTTGAGCAAACCAAACTTGCCATGGACCGGAGCCGGCTCCACTGGATCAGCATTTCCGAGCCCTAATGGTGTGGGATCTAGCACAAGATGGGGCAGCACAGGCACAGGTGTGACAGGATCATTAAATACAGCTGTAGGGGGGACAGGGACTCTTTCAGGTGGAGTCGGCAGCACAGGATTAGGTGGTCTAGGATTAACTAGAACAGGTGTAGCCCAGACAGGGACAAGTAGTTTGGGTGGAGTAGGACCGGGGTTGACAGGATTGGGCAGTGCTGGATCAAACCCTGCTGCGACATCATTCAGCAGTGCAGGATCAAGTGGAACAGGGATGGGAAAACCAGCGCTAGGGGGTGCAGGTGTTGGATCACTCGGGCCTAACACACCTGGGTTTGGAGCAGCTCTTGGAGGAACAAGAACACCAACGGGTGGGGTCGACGTAAACCAAGGTATACCAAGCAGAAGTGGTATTACTCTGCACTTTTTCATCGGATTTTACTCACAATTTTCATAATGATTTATGTTTGATTTACAGCACAGATCAATCATCATTTGAAGGAGCTGCATCGTTATTTAATCCCAAATTGAGGATGTGAACAAAGTACTGGCAAGAACGGTCTATAACGGTTTGAAAATAGAAAAACCTAAATGTACTGACTCCGCAGATCTGTGATGTGAATACTAATTATTAACATGAATATTAATTACATTTTGTGAGTTGAAATTGATAATGTCTTTTGCGCATGAAATTCATTTATGCTTGTATATATCTTAGAAAATATATATCTTGTATATATCTATTATTACAATTATCTATTTTTTGTAAACTTATTTTTATTGGTTCTCTTGCTGTATGAAATAAAAAAGAAAATGAAAAATGGAACTTTCTATTGAATTTTATTTTTTCATTTTAAATAATTGATGAAATAATTAATGCAAAATACTAGTAAAGTCAAACTAGTAAAGTAGTTATCTACATATAAAAAGGGGCAAATATGGCTTGGATATAATGTTAATATTCCTTTGAAGTTAACAGAATTACAATGTAATATTAATACATAAGTACAAAGCTCTAAAATGTTTTCACATTCTTTCAGCCTCTAAATAAAACGGAAATGAACAGAACAAATGTGTTTACTGAAGAATACAATGACTCCAGGCCACAGGTGTATGCCACCAATATGGTAAACGTACAAGGAGTACCATGAAATGAAATTTTCAATAAGTCCACATCACATAAGCTTAAAATAGCTCTGGCTAACCATCAGGCTATTGTCATTGTTTTGCGTCAATGGGAAGCACTATTTAAAACAGAGCCACTCTCCAACCAAAGCAAACCCATTTAAGTGTCATACAGAGTCATCACTCAACCAACGTGCAGGAAGGTTAAAGTCAGTAAAGGAAACACATTAATGCATTCTGGCTGTAAATATGTTGTGAAATAATGAGGAAACTAATCTTAATTGCATGGTAGGTACTGGCAACCTATATCTGAACATAAAACATTGAAAAAATGATTTCCCATGTCCTGCCACCAGGAATGGCAAAAAGGTGGATCAGACAAAAGTAAAGAAACAGGGCGCCAATTAATATATAGAGGCGTCACAGAAGGAGCCTGCTATCCAGCGTAAAGGATATCCTTTGTTTGATATACCTGATTTTTCCACTTAAGACTGTAAGATCTCCGGTTCTCAAAGAGTGTAGACAGGTTTCGGTGGCTCTGACGTCTGGGACGTTGACACCAACGTCTTTGAACTGTCTTTGTAAAGACACAGAGACATATACAGAAAACAATGCAATTCTTGTTTGTGGATGTGGAGTGTTCCGTGCCAGCGTTTCTGAACTTTATATAAACTAGCTGATGCTATCCTGAGATTTCTGCTGGTGATAGCTCTGAAAAAGGCCAGAGGAAATTCTCTTAGTCTAACTGGCGTTTTTTTGTTTGTTTTGACATGCTCCCCTGTAATGAGTCATGATGAATATTTCTTTGGGGTCTTTTAAAAATAAGCACGGCGTTCTGCATATGGAGGTACATATCCCTTCTCCACCCTCCATCAGGAAAGTGCTTATTATTAATATGTCCTTCCTTCTTAGGTCACAAAACCCATCACCTTTTGTCTCTAGAAGCTAACATTCTTTGTTCCCTCAAAGCACTAATTGCATTTCCTATTTGCTTGGCCCATCTATGCCCACCATTCTGGTAAAGACATTAAAGGTCAAAACCTTCTCTTGTTGACCTCTACACATCGTCTCGAGAGTCTCTTCAGATTATATAATTTTTTCTAGAGGATGAAAACCACAAATGCTATTTAAAATGTGTTATTTAATTGAAACGTGTACTAAAATATCCTAGCTTTGGAACTTTCCACTAATGCTGTGCAGTAACCTACGACCAATTCATTCAATAGTCAGGTGTATGTACAGTATGTACAGCTGTAGGAAAATACATTCCCTTTCAAATATATTTTTTTGTGAGTAATTTAAATTATTATAACAGCTGCTTTTATTAAAAACATAACATGATCAAAACAGGAATATCCAGGGCAAGACAGATTCATAATCCAGCAACATGCAATGGTCAGGGCCAGCAGCAAAACATTCAAAGAACAACAGACAATAGTCCAGGGTCAAAATCCAAGAGGGCAATCTAAAGTAACAAATTAAACAATGAAAGGAGAACAAGGCTATGGCAATGACAAAGACAATGGCATGAAAACAGGATAATTACAGAAAATGCTTGATAGAGTCTAAAGCAAAACAATATTTTGCAGTCTTCTGTTTAAAGGGTTAGTTCACCCAAAAATGAAAATTATGTTATTAATTACTCACCCTCATGTTGTTCCAAATCCATAAGACCTTTGTTCATCTTCGGAACACAAATTAAGATATTTTTGATGATATCAGAGAGCCATCAGAGATTTCCATAGACAGCAATGCAACTGAAATTATCCCATGCAGAAACGAAGTAGTAAAACAGTGTAACATCAGTGGATCAATTTACGTTTTGCGACGCTAGGAGAATACTTTTTTATGCGCAATAAAAAAAAAAAAAACATAACATAACATAATTTAACTCTACCATTCCATACCATTTAAATGGCCGCCAGACAGGAAGACACTGCAGAAGAAGCAGAGGGAGTGAAGACAGACAGCAATTATTTACCTTTACAATGATTGATTATGATTTATCTGGATATACATCATGCTGATATGATACAGACATAAAGATTATTAATACGTACAAAATTCTAATGGGAAAAAATGATAAAAAATTTGTCTTTACAAATGAAATGCAGCACAAGTAAAGTGTATAATATTAAATATCATATTTTTTGTGTTTCTGTATTCATTTTCTGTTTAAAATTGAGTTTCAGTGAGCTTAAAATTGTATTTGCTGTCCAGAAGGCTTTGAAAACCTATTGTATTTCTACAATTTTCTTTGCCCTAAATCTGTCTGCATGTGAGTGACTGGCAAACATCTCTAGCACTCCAACACACATGTCAGACACCAGGTGGAGCTATCAGAAGCATTTTACTTCTACATTTTACTGGAAAGTCCAACTCTGAATTCTTGTGTCAAAAAAAAAACTTTTTAAAACTCCTCCTTGTTAAGACATAAGTCAGTTAAACACTCTAGCATCCTCCATTTTGACTAAATGATCTGTATCTGCTCAATGCAATGTTCAAAGTTAACTAAAGTGATATATTTCTTTGCTTTTGTGCATTTGTGCATATTTCCTGTGTCACAACCATGATATGTCAACACCATCTTCCAATTTCTGAGGAAATTATTTGAAATATTTAGATCATTTTATTCTCTTGAAGCAGGTTCTGTTAGCATCAAGCACCAACAGAAAAACTAAACTAAAAACTTTAACTATAGTGAAAGAAATGGCAAATTTGTCAACACCGTCTGATGTCAACACTGTAAGATTATATGATATATTAGTAATATAACAAAATACTTAAATGTGACTCTTGAATAAGTGCTTAATATACAATAACATACTCACTGTTTGTTGTGTTTGTTTTAATACAGTAATTCATTGATGGACTAGATAGTTAAAATGACTACAAATTCAGGTTTTCATCACCATCGTCAAATGGGTCAACCCAGTCAGATCTGTCATCTCTGTTAGTTAAATATTTTGGTATTTAATTATGATATTTAACATTTGTTGAGGAATTGTTGGTCACATGTAAAAGTGTAATCTATCTGCTAACATGAGAATGTTTTGAAATGTTAAAAACATCTTGAGTGCTGTTAAAGATAAAGTTGAAATTATATTACAAAGTCCAAGGTAAAAAGCAGATTTTGTAAAAAACTGAGCTCAGTAGATTAGTACATAGAGCTTACTTCTCAAGAATTACTTTTCTTTTTTACCAAAAATCCCATTTCATGGAATGATCCTTGAAGAAGTGATCAATATTGGCTGAAATGCAGCTCAAAGTACAAAACAACCTCAGTAAGACGATATGTTCAGTAATTACATGTTCAGATCGTTACCAAATCCAGCCTTTGCTCTAACCTGTACTGAATTTCCACCTCTTTGTGCACGAGATCTTTGCGCATTCACTCTCATTGGCTCGATTCAGTACATCTATGAATAATGCACCTCACGTTGCGTAATTTTCCAGTCAAGAAGAGACAGATGGCGCATACAACAACTTACTGACAACAACTTACAGGCTAACAAAACAGAGAAACACGGCGAAATAACAGCGCTGCGCGGCTAATACATGGAAGCTCTTCCAGAATGATGAGGAAATCTGCTGAGTCTTGACAGCGCCATGGATGATCGATGTCAGCATGTGATTCAGGATTTATATAGTGGTCAGTGGACTCTCTGCACCTGTTTGCATCTGGAAAAGGCTCTGGCCGCTGGGGAAGCCTTGCTGGACCTGGCCGTGCAGCTTCAGCAGCACCAGTACCGACGACGGCAACAGCGCAGCTGACGTATTCATAAAGCAGAGCACAGCGAAGATCTCACGCGATGTCCTCGGCGGTGTTAGGTGAGTGACACTCAGACAACCGTCATGCAGACGCTAGCATGTTATTATCCAGCTGTCGTAGGTAAGTTCAAACCATAAATATGCGTGTTTCGCTGTTTATTTTCTCTCTAGTGTATGACAAGATTGATAGCTATTAGGGGCAGAATACAATACAAAAGGTTGATATAGATCTACTATTTGTCTAGTAAACCTTATTTGCCTGTTCGTTATCGTCTGTTGACATTGAGTATTTAAGTGTTAAATAGTATAGGCGCTTCACCTATATGTGGTGGACACATGAGCACCTATAATAGACAAAACATAGATGAAAATATCTGTAATTGTGCTCATTCAGATCACTACTATTATGTCTTTCAAACATTTGTACTTTAATAACCCCTGAGGCAGAATCATTCTCCACCATATGTGCATTGATCCAAATCCTCCCTTGATGTTCATTATGTTTGAATGCAGCCATAATTGTGTTAAAGAGCAGCTAAAATGCATTTTCACGATGTCACATTGTTTAATTGTATGATGGGACTGAGCTAATTATTACTTTTTTATCTAGTTCTTTCTGTCATAATCTGTTTTTATATTTGAAAGTTATTGCAATCAGGTAATATCTCAGTTTCTTTTTTTATTTTTCAAAAACTCATGAAATGTAATTTTGTATAGGCTGCTAAAATGAGCTTTGCTTCTCATTTACTTCACACCTCATGTAACCGTCAAGAAAATAGCACAGTTTATGACACAGTGGTCAGAGAATGGATAACATCTCTTGCACTCTTGTTTCCTTAGCAAAAAAAAAAAAAAAAGCTTAAACGTAAAATGAGAAGAAACTGTGTTTAATGCACTGGTTATGGTAAAGTAAACAGCAGCTTGACTGAATTAGCCCATTAAAGCATCACTTAAAAAAAAAAAACATACTTCTGGGCGGAATGGTGAGCTTAAAGGATTTGGGTAAGTGTAAAAACAGGCTTGGTCTGTTTGGTTTTACCTTAATTGGATGACAGGTCAAATGGAAAGCTGAGTGGTTTGTAATGTGTGTGCAGAAGTTTTAGTGGAGATGTAGGCTATAGTAACTATACGATAAGTCCTTAATAATGGAATTAATTACATTTTTGGGTTCTTTTTGTTAACAAAAAACAAACGTATTTACCTTCACCTGATAGACTTTTTTGGTATATTTAATAAAATATATACAAGCACTAAAACATCTGCATACACATCACAAACATAGTGACGTACTATAGTAAATGATTACTATAACTATGATATTACAAGAATAATTTATTTTTTTCTTTATATTCTCTTCCAAACAGAGAAATTGCTCAGAGGTCGTCTCTTTCATGCCAGACAGTTCCCCATGAAGCATAAAACTACGATCACAATGGCACCCACTGAAAACTGTGATGTTCTTTTGACATTCCCAGGTGTGTAGGTTATGGCTTTCAGTTTTGCTTGCTTGCACTAATACAGTTATTGATTAACACAGATGTTTTTTGTTGTAAGATTTGCTACCTACTGATGGACATATTTCAGCATGTTATCATCTTTTCCACAGACTCCACAGATGACCATACACTGTTATGGTTACTTAACCAAGTCCGGTTGGGAATTCCACAAGTCAGAATCCTGATCCGGCAGCATAAATACACGCACACCTATGCATTCTTCATTACCTCAACCTTTGAAAAGTAAGACACAGTAAAAAACCTGCTCCTCTCATCTCATCTCGGTTATTGTATTGTATTTTTCCATATAAAATGTCTGAAACGTTTGACAGATGGTCACTGGGTTTTACATGAATACAGCATTAGAATGATTGTTGTTTTTTGTCTGAAGCTTGTTGCGTGGAGCCGAACAGATGGGGATGCAAAAGGCGGTGAAGCCACGCTACGGAGGCGGCACTCGCAGGTTTTCATGTGAGGAGGATGACATCTATGAAAACATTGAGAGTGAGCTCTGTTTCTTCACATCACAGGTGTGCCATTAATCCCTCATTTCCTGTCTTCTTACTGCGTATGAAATCATTTGATGTCTAATGTCATAAAGGTTTTTCTAACACAATCTAAAGGCATTTCGTAACTAGTTTATGTTTTGGCGAACTGATGGCAAAATTAGCATGAATTAGTACAATCTCAATCGTACATTTTCATACAATCTGTTTATAACTCACTGATGGTTAGGTTTAAAGAAGGACCTTCGTAGCATACCTTTTTTTATAAAATCACATTTCCATACAAATAACATTTTCTCCATAAATTGTGTCAGTTTTTCTCTGTCATTTCTTTAGGAGCGTCAGAGTATTATCAAATATTGGCTGGATAATCTGCGGGCGAAACATGGCGAGGCCCTTCATAATATTCACTTCCTGGAGGGCCAACCAATCAGTACATATTTCAACATTTCTTTTCACTTAAAATGTTTGTTATCAGGTTTAAGAATTCATTTTTTCCCCCCGAATCTTATTTGTTTGTGTCCCTGGCAGTACCAGAGCTTATAGCCAGGGGTGTGATTCTTCAATTGTTTCCTCTTCATGAGCAGAGGATCCTAAATCAGCTGATGACGTCCTGGGTTCAGGCAGTCTGTGAGAAGCAGCCTTTAGGTGAAAACTCCTGTGTTTTTGCAAACATATACAGGAGTCAACTACTTTTTAGTTATTTTGAAATGGTTGGCGCTTTTTAATGGTTGTATAATGAGATTTCAGGCCAGGGCTCTTCCTTTAGCAAACAAACTTTTGTGTACCTACCTGCTTTCTTCAGTACAGACCGATTTGCTCTGAGCAAATATGAAGTGCTACAGTATGAATTCTTACTGCAAACTACGAGTCACTACATGTTTTGTTATGTGTAATGAGATCTCTAAGAATGAGCCCCTTTTATAAAGAAACTTGTGATTAATTTTGAGGTTAGCTGAGGCATTTCACCAAACAAACAATATTTTAGTAAAGGAAATAATAATAAACAGGGTCTTATCTTGTTTTTATCTAATTGTTTTGTTGTCCCATTCTTGACAGATGACGTGTGTGATTATTTTGGTGTGAAGATCGGCATGTACTTTGCATGGCTGGGCTTTTACACCAACTCTATGCTGTATCCAGCAGTGATTGGCTTTCTGCTCTGGATCTTTGCAGAGTCTGATCAGGCAGGTTGTTTTCCTTGATATCACAATTCTATAGCTTTAGAATAGAAGAAAACAAAGTATATAATTATTTGGTTTGAAGGCACTGTTTTATCACCAGCCTTTTTTTGATATGCAGACAAGTCAGGATATATGCTGCGTGGTGTTTGCCATTTTCAATGTGGTGTGGGCCACACTCTTCCTGGAGAGATGGAAACGGCGGGAAGCAGAACTGGCATATAAGTGGGGAACTCTGGACACCCCAGCAGAGTCACTTGAAGAACCTCGTCCACAGTTTCGGGTATGCTGACATCATTTTTATAGAACTTTAAATTATTAGAGACAAAATGTTTGATAACAGCAGGTGAAGGTCATATATATATATAAACTTATATATAAAAAATATATATAAACTCAAGAGCGTCTAGCTGCAACCGCTTATTTAAATATACTTTAACATTGAATTTATTCCTGTGATTTCAGGGTTGACATTTTAGCATCATTACAGTTAAACCGGAGGTGACTTTGCATGATTTTGTAGATTCTCAATCAAACATTTCTGAAACAAAATCTGTTTATACCCCATTGATGGTTAGGGTTAGTAGAAGTAGCCTACTTTCGTCGATTACTTTTTTAAAAATTGTATGTTTCCATACAAATCACAAATAATGTACAAACATGTATCTCGATCATACATTTTCATATATAAATTATGCTGACTCCAAGCTTTTGAATGGTATAGTATAATCTTACAAAAGCTTTGTATTTTAGAGAAATGCTGATCTTTGGATCTTTCTATTAAACAAAGAATCCTGAAAAAAATTACTTTGTTTAAAATGACAACAACAACAACAACAACAATAATAAATAATAATAACAATAATTATTATAATAACTATAAATGATAATTATAATAATTAATCAAGTGTTTCTTGAACAGCAAATTAGAATGATTTCTTTAGGATCATGTGAGAACTTCAAGATGAATGATGCTGAAAATGTATCTTTGATCACAGGAATAAATTACATTTGAAAATGTATTTACATAGAAAGCAGTTATATTAAATAGTAAAAATGTTTCCCAATACTACAGTTTTTGCTGTATTTTGGATAAAATAAACGCTGGTTTGGTGAGTAGAAGAGAATTCTTTAAA
Source organism: Enteromius radiatus (assembly GCA_032357445.1). Classification (NCBI taxonomy): domain Eukaryota; kingdom Metazoa; phylum Chordata; class Actinopteri; order Cypriniformes; family Cyprinidae; genus Enteromius; species Enteromius radiatus. The sequence goes on along the minus strand of JAUCMS010000044.1, from coordinate 8,023,191 downwards.
AACATTAAAAAAAATCTTACACTTGCAGTGTACAGTATAGTAGTGTATTACTGAAACTGACCCCAAATTCTTTAGATTAGTGATTTGTTTATACTTTCCACCAGTGTTTGTGGTAATATTTATATCTGTAATATGTGCTACATGTACATCAGGGGGTTAAGCGTTACAGTCCGGTCACAGGCTGTGAAGAGTTTTTCTACCCACCCTGGAAAAGGAGAATGTTCCGCTGGTTTGTCAGCTTTCCCATCTGCATCCTCTGTCTCTGCTTCGTCTGCTTGGCCATGTTTATCTGCCTGGAGCTTCAAGTAAGGTCACATAGTAACAATTATTACAAAACTTGATACAGAAAGTTATTTCAAATAAATTCTGCAATAAAGCTTTTAATATATGCTTCCATATTAAACTAAACATTGTTTATGGATATTCAGGATTCATGATTTCCGTCTCTTACAGGAAATGGTCATGGAAACAAAGGAGCTGCCAAGGATATGTAGATTTTTTCCAAAAATTCTTCTGGCTGTAACTGTTACTATATGTGATGAAGTGTACAAGAAAATAGCTCTGTGGCTCAATGATATGGGTAAGACTTAAATCTGCTTATAACAGATACAACATTAAATGTGCATTTGGATTTTTATTACACCATGTTACTCAATTTAGCAAGACTGGGACATAAATTGGGTCATTCATTTAGCAGAAAACTTGCATTTTTGTTTATTTCACAGCTGCATTGTTCATTATGGTTGACACCTGTTTGTTCATTTTTCAATTTTAACAGAAAACTACAGACTTCAAAGCACTTACGACAATAATCTCATCCTCAAGACTGTTTTTGTAAGTTTAATGTTTTATTTAATCTATTTATATATACCAGGACATGTATCAGCAGACTGTATTTGATGACTTTATGAAGTATTGTGTGTATCTGTAACGGTTAAATATCGTGTTCTGCATTTTAAAGTTTCAGTTCATAAATTCTTACCTCAGCCTTTTCTACATTGGATTCTATCTGAAAGACATGGAGCGGTTAAAAGAGGTAATAAACAGACAACAGAATAATGTTAAAGCAACAAAGTGTCATGAATATTTAATTCAGCAGCCCAGAAAAAAAATTACTCTCTTTAATGCACAGATGTTGGCCACGTTGTTGATCTTCCGCCAATTTCTACAAAATATCAAAGAAGTGTTACAGCCGTATCTCTATGAGCACCATAAATTAGGTGCTCTGAGGACATTATGGGACTTAATTCAAACTATGCTCCTGAACTATAGTCAGTTAATAGTGCAAAGGATAAGACTGACTTGCCAAGCCAGTCTGGATGTGAACAAGGGTGTCTCACCTCCAGAGCAATCAGAAAAGAGAGAAAGGAGGAGTTTAATCGCCAGCTACAGAGTTCCCAAAATGGAGGAAGGGGATGATGATGCTGGACTGAAGCAAAGGAAGGTCAGCTTCACCGAAAAGGTGGAGTACAAGGACAAGGTTGTGGAAGCACCGACACAGGCCAGCTTACAGGACGATGGCAGTCCTACCCTTGTGGAGGAAGGAATGGATCCATCCTTAATATTTGATATACGTGATGATGACGATGATGATGATGACAGAGACATAGATGATTCTGTGAGTAAACCTCAAGGAACTCAGAGAAGGAGGACAAAATCTGCTGGAGAAAACAACAGTTCGGAAAAGAAAATGTCCTGGATGGATCCTCCAGAGGAGACTGAATCTACTGTTTTGACCCAGCCGGAGATTGAAAGCTGCATGCTAACTTATGAGGTTGGTGCTCCTCCATATAGATCTGACCATCTGATAAAATTGTTAATAATACAAGTTTAGAAATGCTATTTAAGCGAAGTATTTGCTACTTTATGAACCCAGAAGCCATTTTCTTTCATTTCGACTTGCAGGATACTCTTCAGGATTACCAGGAGATGTTCATACAGTTTGGCTATGTTGTGCTCTTCTCCTCTGCGTTTCCTCTGGCAGCTATGTGTGCCCTCATAAACAACATTGTAGAAATCCGAAGCGATGCCTTAAAACTTTGCACAGGCCTCCAGAGACCCTTTGGGCAAAGGGTTGAAAACATTGGACAATGGCAGGTCAGGATATCCATTCAGAGTAACCGCTAGATAAATAATTCATAGCAGATTGTATTTCTTGTTTGTGTTTATTTGCTTTTGTTTGTTCTTAAAATTTAAACAGACCGCAATGGAGGCAATGGGTCTGATTGCAATTATTGTGAACTGTTACCTTATTGGCCAGTGTGGACAGCTGCAACGACTCTTCCCCTGGTTGAGCCCCGAGATGGCCATCATCTCTATTGTAGTGCTAGAGGTACGCAATTTGTTCCTTTGGTGAAAAAGCAGAATTTTCAGCAGCCATTACTTAAGTCTTTAGAGTTACATGACCCTTAAAAGATACTGTAATTGAATTTATCTTAAAAACGGTTGTGCTGCTTGGGATTTTTTCAGGAGTTTAAAGAACAGGATTTGAATTAGAAATCTTTTGTAACACTGTAAATGTTTATTGTACATTATACGTTATGCATAACAAACTTAAGCTTGGTGAAATTATGTATAAGTGCACTTACTTAAACGTAACTCTTTCTTTTGTGGTTTTCAGCACTTTGCCATTCTACTCAAATATATAATTCATGTTGCAATTCCTGATATTCCAAACTGGGTGGCAGATGAGATGGCCAAACTTGAATATCAGCGGAGAGAAGCTCTCAAGGTAGCATAGCACATGATGAGTATAGACTAACAATATCCCTTGTAATATATAGATATTCATATTTCATAACAATGTCATTGTTTTAAAAGGATGTATTATTGTCTATTTTTGCATCAGAAACATGAACGCCTTGCGCAGCAGCACCAGCAGCAGCAACGGAGGAAGTCTGAAGAAGCAGAGGAGCATCAAAAAATGGCAGAGGAATTGGCAAGACAAGAGCAAGACAAGTCCAATCTGAATGGAGGTGAGGACCATCACCATGAAAAAAGCCCAGGGACCAAGTTCAGCTCCGGAGGAGATAAACTCAAGAGACCCAGCTCCCTTTTAGGCAACAATAATGTAATGAAACTTAAACAGATAATCCCACTTCAGGGTAAATTCACCTCTACCACTTCTCCCACTAATGGTGAGGCCAAACTTCCAGGTTTTCTGAAGTTCCTTAAATCCCAAGAGTTGAAAAAGGATGCCGCTGCAGCCGTCATACAAGCAGCTTCACATGGGAGCCATGAGAAATCACAGTCTCCCAGTAAGTCCTTCAATCCTGGCAAACTCTTCAACTTTGGGAAGGAAAATCCATGTGCTGGTGCTGGTTCTGAACAACATGCGAAACCAGAAGATGCCTCAAGGGCCACTAATGCACAACACACAAATAGTGACCAAAACCCCTCATCAGAAGAGCTTCCAACTGAAATTGAAAAGGGTGAAAGCTCAGACTGTGGTACTAATCCTCCAAAAAAACAGTGAATGAAATGGCGATGCTACTCAGTTACTATATAGCACTGATTGTAATGCTTAACATTTGCTTAAATGTGATAAAGCAACCATGTAGTGAGTGGAACTGCATGTCAAAAATCATTTTAATACAGTATATTAATCTGAGATCTCCATATAGTTTACTCACTGAAGGCGGCATGCCAAGTCACCTGCATGATAAAATCAGTTCAGGCATGAGCAACCAAGAAAGGACATTCGAATGAGTAAAGCAAAATGTAAAGATTTTATATTTTTCTACGCATTATTATTTTTCTTATATTAAATGGTAAATATGACAATCTAAAAATAATGTATTGTCCTTGCTAATTTTGATCTTATAATGAGTGTGAACCCATAATGCAATAAAATGGAATTACTGTGAAAAGAAGTTGTAATGGTATATTAGACACAATATACACCAAGTTATTTCAAAGCCCTGTTTTTTTTCCATTTTTACTTTTATAATACAAAGTAAATGCATACACAATTGCTTATAAAAACTATTATACTTACAATAAAAAGTGATGCAATACACCATGACAAATGCAGGGTTTTTTTTTAATTCGTTTTACCTTTTTAATTACATAACATTTTGTAACTAGTGAGAATAATCAAAACAGAATCTGATTGTGACGAATATAGTTTTTATGTGTATATAAATTTTTTTCTTCTCATCTATACCTGTGCCATTTGGATTACTTACAAGTATGCTGTTGTTATTTTATCCCAAAAAAAAAAAATCCAAAAGTAAATCCTCTGATCTGAGTGTAACACTGCATACAGCAAAAACTTTGACATGAATATGCTCAAGACATAAGATCCATCAAACAGAAAAAAATAAAAAAAATCATCCAATGAAGTCTATTGACTCTACTGTGCATGAATTGTTTTAATGCTTCTAACAGAAGCTCAAAAGCTCTACAGCACAGCTGACATTCAACTGAGATTTACTTTAAAAGGTCCATCAAAGCAACTGTCTGGTCAGTGTCTCAATGAGTAAGGGACTTTCGTCCTTTGAGCATTCGGCGCAGGATTACTTCGATCCCACTTGGAGTGCTAATTCTTTTGATCCACCCATGGGTCCTCTTTCGTTTGATGTTCTTCGGCTGATATTCTGTCCCACGTTTGACTGTGCGGACTTGTTGATGGTGCCAGAGTGGCTGCTGGAAAACACAAACCCCCTCTGCTTTGGTGTTCAGGGTTCCTTGCAGGACAGGTTTCTGCTCAGCTCCTGCCCTTGACAGAAGCAAGGAACTGATAGAGCGTAGCTGATTACAGCTGAATACAGTTGAGTTAGGGCCATTGCTCCTGGAAGTGAATTAGAATATTGTGTTAAAACATTAACACGTGCACACTGCACTGCACACACAGATTGCAAGTAAATACTAAATTTGAATAAAAGCCAGATTGAAAGAGACTCGGGATTTATTGCACTAGATTTCATTGCTGCATAAATGTACTGTAACTATATCATCATTACACTCTTGTAATATTTTTCATTGTATTTTTGTGTATTTAAGTATTTTTTGCAATATTATGTTTGATTAATACCAAGATATCATTGGGTTTATAAAAAACTATGTGATTTCATCGCTAACGCCGATGGCTAAATTCACAATCAAAAAGACCTTAAAGCAAACTAACTAAACTAACTAACCAAAATGATTAGTTTCACATACCGACACAAACTCTGTCCCCCCGAAAAGCGCAAAAATGTTGCTCGTAACGTGTTCATTTCGAATACAGCTTTCTTCCATCAATATCACACCAAAGTCATCACATGTTTCCCGTCTCTTCCTCTGCTGGGCGACTGGCCGGAGACTTAAATACTCACTACTGCCCCCTGAGTTCAAACCCAGAATAACATGCGTAGCATAGAGTTATTTTTTTTTCACTTAATTTTATTAAAAACGGTTGATAATTTACCCATGAATGTTTTATATAAATGCGCTGTGCCGAACCTAACAGACAGACTGGCAGAGGAGTTTGAAGGGGTTTGAGGTTGTTTAGGGCAACCTGGATGCATGTCTATTTGACCAAAGGTCAAAAATGTTTTTTTTCTTTTTTTTATAATTCAGGGAATATGCAAATTAGTGTGTGATGTCATCCACTGCAAAAAATGTCAAAAAAGTTAGTTT
>JAUCMS010000044.1:7998108-8017469 GCA_032357445.1 Enteromius radiatus | reverse complement strand
CGTCCAGTTGGTGGCGGTAAATGCACCAGCCTGCTGGTTTGCCAATCGCCAAAAAACAGTTAAAGAAGAAGAAGAAGTGCGCGACGCCATTTTGAGGTGACGCGTATTTCCGGTTTGAGGGTGGAGGTGACGTATTCCTGTGGAGCTCCACTCGCTGTTTGTCTGCAGCCAGGTCCTCTTGTAACTGACTGGACCTGATCTCTGCGCTTACGGAAGCGGAAGTGTGTGTTCAGTAAACGTAACGTTCTGTTAGCTTCACGAAGCACCACGCAAATTCTGCAGTCAACTGTCGCTTTATTTTGCAAACCTGTGAGGTGCAACACTTTCAGCCGCCAAGATGTTTAACAGAATGACAAGTTTATGGATGGGTGATGTAAGTATTGTGTTTTTGTTACTTCTCTTCGATAACTCGACGAGTTAGCAGCAGCATGTGGTTTAGCTCGATGTTACGCAAGCGTGGTCAACAGGCCACTCAAACACTCACTAAACTAGAGAAATGCTGAATGTACACCGAATTTAAATAATGTTTCAGCACATTTGTAAATATGACAGTAATTAATCTGTGGTTTGTATTTTCACATGTTTAACGTTACTCTAAGCAGGCCTCTTATATTTGTATACGTTAAGTGATTTTATGTCGTAGTGTAAATAAGGAAACCACATGTCCTGGTTATGATTTCGAGTTGACCCAGTAATTGTACAACAATGTATAATACACTAAAGTGTTTATTAGGACAACTTGTCTATGTCACCGACGCCCGCGAAATAAACGGGACACGTGACGCAGAACTCTGCACTTTCTTGTTTCCTTATGTAAATCATTTACATGGCGTGTGTTTAAAATATGCTGACAGACCATTATTTGTTTTACAGTTAGACCCATACATGGATGAAAACTTCATTAAGCAAGCTTTCAGCACCATGGGAGAGACTGCCTACGGTGTCAAAATAATTACACATAGAGTTACCGGGTAAGATTACATCTCTAAAGCACAGCAGTTAGGTGCCTGAAGTAAAAGACAAATTAAACAGGACATGTTTTTTATTATTATCTTTTAATGATAACCTGTAAACCTTTAAAAACAGACCTGCAGAGAGATGGTTGTTAATTGATGGTACATATGGTAAATGCACTTTATTTATTGTTTAAAGAATAATTGTATTTAACAGCAGAATTGTGTTTTCCATGAATCGGAATGGCAACAAGCAAGTCCCATGAAACACTGTTGTTGTTATTTTGGTCTAAACAAGTTATATTGTTTTTCTATATAATCAACATCTGTACAATAGTTTTATATTTATCCATAGGTTTAATTTCATTGTCTTGGGCAATGCTTCATGAAAGCCATGTTGTCTTTTCCTCTGATTTTTTAAAATATAATGTTTTGCTCAGAATCAATGGTTGGTTGTTTGGTTCATGGCTCCAGAACAAACAGAACAAACTTTTTTGGCCTGCAGCGTACTACTTGAGATTCACTGAACATATGTGTATTATTTTATTACCATATAAATAATACAATGCTTATTTGCATTTGAGATGAGCCAGATAATTTCTGACAGAAATCATTGAAAATTCTGTTGTGTGTTTTCCTCAGAGGCTCAGCTGGATACTGTTTTGTGGAGCTGGCAGATGAGGCCAGTGTTGACCGTTGTGTGCAGAGGCTTAATGGGAAGCTGGTTCCAGGCTCGAATCCGGTAAGATGCCAGACTATCACCCATTAGATTGTGTAGTTTTGGCATCTTTATTTGATTTCAATACATTCATATATAGAGATTATATTTAGGCATAACCAGCATGGCCCCCACCTGATATGAGACATTTGAATTATTACTCTATACATTACTAGTGATGGGCGAGTTACAGAGCTCAATTTCTTCCCTAAGGAAGGTGGTTGAGGCTGTTTTTAAAATGACTTTGTTTGAAGCTGGTGAATAAACTCTGTTAGGAACTAGCTGACGAATGGGAAAAAGCCAGTACTGATTGGTGGAGGTATGTGGAAATAATGGCTTCCTTACTCAAATAATATAACTCTATTTGTCAGCGAATTGTCTCCATACTACAGGCAAAGTATCATTTGATTTGCTCAATGTTTGTTTTGTTTGCATTTCAGCCCAGGAAGTTCAAGCTAAACTATGCGACATATGGGAAAAGGCCAGAGCCTGGGTAAGCACACCATGCACAGAAAAATGTTTTGGTTTATGATCTCTTATTGAAGAACCAAAAAGAAAGTAGCTGTGTTTTTGTAGTTAAATATTACATTTTACAATCTGTGGATGTTTATTTCGCTTTACATGGTTTGCTTTCTTCTTCAGCCCCGAATTTTCAGTCTTTGTTGGAGATCTAACATCAGAAGTGGAGGACTACAACCTTCATCAGTTCTTTCTGAAAAAATTCCCTTCATGCAAAGGAGCCAAAGTTGTCACTGATCCCTATGGGAACTCCAGGTATGACTTTTTTCAGCTGCCAACTCTGTACTGCATAACCTGGCTTTCTCTGACAGTTTGACCTACTGATGTTGACCAAAGATGAGGTAGTTGAACTAGAGGAGGTCTCCTTTATCTTTTATTTTGTGTTTATTTTTTTAAAGCTTATTTTCAGTCCATACTCTTTTACCTTCCCTCTCCTAAAAAGGGCCAGAAAATACATGGATGTGATTTGCCGTTGTTACAAATCTGCTAAAACTATTGTTTTCCCCATATAGGGTAAGCAAGAGCAACTCACAATTGAAGTGATGCTACTTCATGTTAAAAGTAAAAGAGAAGTTTCAGTTCTACCATCAAATTAATTATTTCTTTCTGAATACATATTGAAATACGCATATACTGCATGATGAGGCGCGTGAAGCGTGAGGAAGCAGGTTCTGATGATCTAGTTTTTTTGTACAGGGGTTACGGCTTCGTGAAGTTTAGCGATGAGAATGAACAGAAGAAAGCCCTGGAGGAGTTTCAGAATGCATCAGGCCTGGGAGGAAAACCCATCAGGATAAGCATTGCCGTCAACAAAGGGTACATTTCATTACAACTTTGTTTTAAGTCAGTAGTGACTTCTTATATTTAAACATTAACCTTCCAAATCATAATTATATAATTTTAAATAATATCATAATTTTATCATATTCTTTCTTTTTTCATTTTAGCAATAAACCAAGCAGCTACCACAACCAGAATAACAGCTACAACACCAACTATCAACAGCAGTACTATCAGCAGCCTTACAACAATTACTATCCACAGTGGGGTTATGATCAGTACAGCGGTTATAACTATGGCTACAACCCATATGCCACTCCCCCTCCAGTTCCAGTCGGGATGATGGGACCACCCCCACCCATGGGGGTTCCCCCCATACCCCCTGACATGCAGGGATCCACAGAGGTATTTTTTATATATATATACACACACACACACATACAAATTTAGCCAATTTCTGTCCTGCCATTGACCCTTTTTTTAATTTATTTTTTTATTGCTTCAGCAGTCACATGATGGCACAGAGGAAGTTGAGGAGGACCCTGCTGAAGGTAATGTTTCGGAATATTTCATTTGTCAGTTCAAATTTACCAAATTGTTGATTTAGAGCAACATCAAGCATCTTTTTTTTTTTTCTCCCTCAGACCCAAACCCTCAGGTGGACGTGGAGACATTAAATAAGCAATACATGGAGCGCAGCGAGGAGCTTTATGATTCGCTCATGGATTGCCTCTGGCAGCCATTGGACAGTGTCACATCTGAAATTCCTATGATGAACGGTTCATGACTGTCTGAACCAACCACCGTCCCGGATTATTATACTTTTGTGAAGGAACGTGCGTTTTTATAATGCTCTAAGCAAGTTTTTCAGAGAATGTTTTTCTCCTTTTCAGCTTTTTATTTGGAGCCTCATTCGAGCAGGCAAGACGTTTTCTTCATGTATCCATCACCCTTTTTCTTTTTTTCCCAAAGTTAAGTAGTTATGGTTTTGTTGTACAGCTTTTTTTTTTTTTTTTAAAGATGGATGGAAAGAATCTTTTTCAATACTATTGTCATTTTTAACCAGGAGCTATTCCTACTCTTGCCTTATTAAACTTTTTCATTAGAAATTTGCAGCATGCTTTTTTTGTGGGTGCAAATCTTCTGTGGTCCAAATAAGCAACTCTTATATACATCCCCTTTTGTCTGTTGTGAGGCCACTGATGGTTTTTCATTTGTGAAAGCTTTGTTCTAGAGATGTTTGCATATTTGAGATAAATGCATAAAATTTGTACCACACTGACCCAGAATTAATTTTCTCTCTTTAAATTACATATGCATTTGGGAATAAATGAATCACAAGTTTCTTATTTAAGGCTGAGCTTTCCAGAAATTCTGTGAATATTTTTGTAATAAAAAAACAATTGAGATTGTCAAGGAAGAATCTAATAAACCAATATGTCTCATTTGTCTTCATTTGTTCTGTAATCATGGTTGTATGCGTGAAAACCAGTGGTGTATTAATGTTCAAAGTATTGACAAATATATTATAACTTCAACCAAAGAAATTTTGAAATAATTAAATATACAGTTCACCACAAAGTGGGAATTCTGTCACCATTTACTCAATCACAAGTTGTTCAAAACCTACATGACATTCTTTTCTCTGTGGAACACACAAGATTTAGAAAGTTGGAAAATCCAAACAACAGTCACAGTCATACAGGTTTTTCTTTCAAATATACATTCATCTTGTATCGGTAGAGATTTGGCCAGATACTCTGTAGTTTTCACTGGTATACTGCACCACTATGTATAGTTATTCCAAATTCTACCAAGTGAACGGTGCAAGTTTTCTCTAGTTGATCTTGTTAGCATTACTTTAACATTGTTTCAGATGTCTCTTCCTGTTTGCTATGTGTAGACAAAAGTCCCACCCCTGGCCTCCCAGGGCAGTACCAACTAGGTCCAAGTCGGTACCAGCCCTGATACAAAGCTCTCCAGCTCAAACAACCTAGGGCACCTCCCAAAAGCTGAGTAGGAAACTGTGGGAAGTAAGCCAGGAGGCAGAGCAGCAGGAACACCCAGAGACTCAACAGCAGGACGCAGAACAGGAAGAGGATGCGCAGCGGGGCTCCAGAAGGTCCACCCAGGCTCAGGTAGGGCCCAAACACTGCAGTCTCTTCAGCTAGAAGCAGGCAGCACAAACACAGTAGGAGGGCATCTTCGGATACTTCATAGCCACGCCACAGCATGCCAGAGCGGACACAGACCTCCTTTGTTTCGCCTTCTCGTAAAAGTAGTAAAGGCTGATCTCCATTGGTCCCTGAAGCCAACTCGAGAGTGGAGCTGAGGGGCTCATAGCAGCTCCCGGTGGCATTTTCCAACAGGCAAAGCAGTTTGCGGAAGCCCAGCCACAGTGCACCTGCCACAGCTAGCCGAGAAAGGTGTCGCAGAGAAAGTGTGAGTGAGCGACGAACTGAGAAGGACAGGAGGAAGATAAAAGAGCCAACGAAGATGCAGGTCCAGCCCCAACCTGAACGCAGGAACACCCTGAAAAATTGAATAGTTAATTAATACCAAGAAAAATGTATCCTATATATGTTTTGCACTTTATTGAAAGAATACTGTTGCTGCATCCATTCCAAACATGCATATTTTCCTTACAGAGGTGAAAACCAGTTTGTGAAAAGGGTTGTATGTCTAATTTTACAGTAGTCATTAAACCGTAAGCTAAAAGTATCCGGTGACCCACTGATTTAGGCGAGATTCTGAAGTGCACAACCAATGGACATTTTATTCTTCTATGGTGTCAAGGCAGGTGACTTGTAGATCACATGACAATGAAAACATGACAATTGTATGTCCATTCATACTATCTGCATCAATCATTTATATTTGGGCATAAATGCTATGAATCACTGTTGATCTAATCCAGGGGTTATCAAACCTGTCCTCAAAGGCCCCTATAATTCGATCTAATCTAATCTAATCTAATCTAAAAGCCCTGATACTTTATATAATATACTTTTTAATGGTAAGTACTCAAAATTAATCACATGCAGCCTGGAAATTCAGACATAATACTCTTTTTTTCAAATACTGTTTTATGCCAACATTGTAAAAAAATGTCAGTGATTTTATCTATAAAAACTGTTAAATGGTTAATGGTAAATTCCTGTAAAATATATAGGGAAAACCATAAACTGACATTCCCAGAATTCCATGCATTGCATTTCAAATTTAGTTTGAATTTGATGTTTTTTCTTTGAAATAACTATGTTTCTTAGTTTTTTTCTAATGTTAATAGGGTTGTATGTTACATGTAATGTTGTTAAATTAATGTTTAATGCATATTTCATTTTAAAGAGTCTCACCATGATGGTGTTTAGTGTTTGTGTGAATGACTCTAAAAACCTTCTAAATATGTTCATACTGAAAAGCCGCTTGTGATGGGCTTTGGTTCATCATGTAACTTTCTAATGACCGTCTGCATTTGGTGCTTATCAGTGTATTTCAAAGGTACAAAACAGATTTCAGTACTTTAATAGGTTGGTATATTAACATTATATCAGTTAATAAAGGTGTGGTATTTAACTGTAAATTGAATTAAAACCATATTTTTTGCGGTCGAATTCTGGTAACCACAGCTGCAAATTTTTTACCATAAATGTTATGAGGTTTTTTAACAGTGTATTCTCAGCCACAGTCTTTACAGTCTTTTGAACTAATTATTTCAAAAGCTTCATTTTGGATATAATTTGGAGGATACCAAAACTGTAAGACTTGTGTTGACAATGACATGTCATTGTATACAAAGGTCTTAGATCACATACCTTTTACAACTCATAACTTTCAATACTGGTTAATTGAGTTTTTGTCTACTAAAAGTTTTTTCTGGGAAGAAAATGTTGTTCAACAACAGTGCAATCCACTGAATGCACTGTACACCCATTCGTTTGATGCTGCTTTGGCTTACTTTGATTTTGTAAAAATGTTATTTTGTTTTTGGTTGAGACAAAATTAGACATTGTGATTTTTATTGTGATTACCTGCAAAACAGCAGCATTGGTGTGGTATTACTTCATTGAATATTCAGTGGAACAGATCTGATTTATTGTGTCTTACCTATAGAGAAAGTGAGTCCTCTTTGCAAAGACACTATAATTGGAAACCCATAGGCTCAGGAGGGGCCCAAACAAAAGTAATGAAGAGAGCAATAAATGAAAATGACGTCGAAATGATGCGTTGCCAAGAAATCCAGCTGCCAGGTCAGTAATGACCACAAGAATAGAGTTTAGAAACATTTGTATTGTTTCCATAACCATACCAGCAAATTACAGAGAATATGGATCGGTTGTTGTTAAAGTCCAGTCTCTTTCAGAATCCAACAAAACCTCCTCAGTGACTGCTGCAGTGTGTTGGTGTATTCAAATTCCCCTGATGTAAATGTGAAAAAAAAAATTCACAATTCATGTAAGCTTGATTGACCAAGGCAAGCGTATTTTTCAGTTAACTGTTTGAAAAAAGGCTGTTCTACTTCACTGCAATCACTTTTCTGGTAATGTATGTCGTAAATATGCTTCTATAATTACAATCATTTATACTTTTTGCATTTAATCCAGGTATAAAATGGCGTGTGCTACTGTAGTAGTTTTCTTTTCTTACACTCTGTGTCCTTCAAGAGATTTTCACGGCCTAGCTGTCTGATCTGTATCTTTCTGGGATCTGCACTCCCCTTTATGTTCTCGCAGCCAACAACTTCCGTTTACTCCTTGCATCCAAGAGAAAGAAAATCCTGTTCATTCCTGGTTTCCCTGTTCTTTGTATCCGTGGGTCTCCTTCATTTCTCTAGCAGTACAACTGCTCTAACAGAGGGTCTCTTGCACCTTTCACATGGCCTACTCGCTCCCCACCCCCTCAGAACAGAAAAAGAAATGTTGTCGCCTTCTGTATGTTGGTGTTGGCGGGTGTCATGTTGCAATTAGACAGTTCTGTGTGAAAACACAGCCACTGTATTGTCGCCGATGGAGCAAATGATCACTGGTCAAACTAATGGACAAAAATAACAAGTGCATAAATGTTCACAACAGCTAATAAGAATTTGATTAATTCTTAAACCGCTAGATAATCACACATTTTTGAGTCTGTAGTCAGTGGATTAGCAGAAAGCACTACTCGTAAAATGTCAGTGGTTCACTGCTGTCACTAAACGCTGTGCACGGTTACTGGGGTGTTTTTCAATTCAGCCATATTTAGCTCTAACCTTTGTGCTGTATCTTCATTCCTCTGCTGCTTTCTCCATTCTTAGATTCAGCTGTTGGTGTTGCCTGTCTCTGTCAATCAGCGAATGTTTTTGAGTCCCTCTATGGTCTTCACCAACTCTTTTCTGTCCCTAATAAACACTAGTCTGCTTTCTCTGCTTCTTGTCTTTTATTAGCTCCATATTAAGATACATTTACTATTCCTCAACTAAAAGATTTCAAGTGATCATGCAGTATCTTCATGTTTAGATGAAGATTGTGAATCTTTGTATCAAAATGAAAAGTAACCCAAAGGCCTAGACCAGGGAATTCCAAACACGGGCCTTAAAGGCTACTGTCCACCAGACAGAATTTAGCTCCAACACACATGAATGAAAGTTTCTAGTATACGTTTTCCAGTATGCCTAGTTACTAAGTCCTTGATTAGCTTCATGTGTGTTTAATTGGGTGTGGAGTTAAACTTTGCAGGACACCGGCCATTCAGGAACAGGAAGTGCCTAGACTGTAGTCCAGGGGTGTCCAAACTTGGTCCTGGAGGGACACTATCCTGCAGAGTTTAGCTCCAGCTTGCTTCAACACACTCATTTCTAGTGTGCTTAATACCTTGATTAGATGGTGCAAGTGTGTTTATTTGGGATTGGAGCTAAACTCGGCAGGAGTTGAATTTGGACACCCCTGCTTGCAGTCTTTACCATGGCATGTACTGTAACAACTCACTACTTTTACTGAGTTTCTGTCTATTGAAAGTCTATAGGCTGTTAAAGATGTTTAATCAGCCGAACAATTCTCATGTATTTCTGTCTCACAGCTTTGTTTTCACTCTTATTAAAAATGGAAATTGGCGCTGCAATGACTGAATCTGTAGCTTCTGTTATTCAAAGCTCACACTATGATCAAGTAAATGTATGCAGTATTACGTCCATACAATAATGAACATGTTTAGCAAGAAATTTGACCTCTGTAATAATACAGTGAGGACAAAACATTGAAATCTTCAAGTGATGATCAAAATTGACTTTTTTAATATATGTGTGTATGAGTTTTTTTTCTTTTTAAGAACAGGTTTACTCAGGTCGCTGAGTCATGGCTGTGGACTATCCAGTATAAGGTACAGCTTGTGTTTCTAGTGTTCAACTGCTTAACAGAAGGGGGCGCTTTAAAGGGGTTTAAAAATAACTCTTGAACTGATGAGTTACTCCTTTGGTATCTTATCCAATGACGCCCCCTGTTTTTTGAGTTAGGGATTCAAGGATATCAAGTTAAGTTGCACTGTAGGCAAATAGTTTTTTTTTTTTTTACAAATTGTAATTGATGTGTATACACAAATTCTTCATAAATTCTTCATGTAAGATCTGACAGAATCAGTAAATATGTTAATTTAGCAGATATTTCATGCTTGCAAAGGATGAACAATAAAATGTGAAAAACAAACGTTTGGACACCACGGACGATTTACAGAACTACCCAGAAAACACAACGTTGTAAAAACGTATACGTACAACGTCCAAACTGGTACTTTACATGCTACCTACCTCATTACTGTGCTAAATCTGAATATTCTTCTTATTACCAGTGCCTTTTTACATTTCAACTTACTTGTAGCGTTGCTGACCTCTGGTTGTTGTCCATTTTATAAGCCTACGTTTTTGTAAGCCTAATAATTTATACTGCACACACATTTAGTCACTCCACTCATTGTGTTTATTTACAAAACATGAAATTAATATGACATGGGTAGTTAACAGAAAATAATTCTAAACAAGACAAGACAAATGCATATATATATACTGTATATATGTAATTATCAGTAATTATAATATATATATATATATATATATATATATATATGATAATAATGCAATGACTGAAAAAATTTAATATGGACACATTAATAAAGTCCTATAAAATTCAGTGCATCAATCTTTTATCAGAAAAAAACAGCATTTCAATTTTAAAATGTAAAGAATTTAATTCCAACAAGTTACAGATAATTGTATTGCAGTTACAATAATACTTATAATACAATCTTTTTACTTGTTTGCACTAAAATTAATGCTAATATTTTAAAGGATTACGTTTTAACACAAATTATAGGTAGAACATGTTTAAATAATATATAATAAATACAGTTTATTATTATTGTTGAATAAATACTATTTTTTATAATATTGGTTTTAGAAAAAGAAATGAAGTGCTTTTATTGCAGGTTACATTGCATGCCTGTAGGTGGCAGTAAGGGACTGTCTTAATGGGTTAGTTAGGCTATTATACCATTCATTCAGTTCTGATTCATTCATTTGGCGAATTCTGTGACCCACTAAATTATATGAATCTTGTACTGAGAGTAGGTTAGGAACATGAAAACCAAATAAACAAAAACATGATTATTAGAGTAATTTCATGGTAACCAAAAAGAGCATTGTTTTAACTATGGCTATAAAAATAGTAGGCCTAATCAACGCGGCAAAAACGTTAGGGGTGGGGTCACAGAATTCAGTATAACATCGAAAAGAAACAAGGTTGTAAAGAAATAAATTGTATAAGGGGTTCTCAACTCTAGACAGATCCACTTTCCTGCAGCGTTTAGCACCAACCTTTATCAAACACACCCGACTCTATCTTTCTGTTAGGACAGGGGTGCCCTAACTCAGACCTGGAGGGGGACCAGTGTTTCAACACACCCATCACCAAGTGGGGGTAATTATGCTTAACACTGGGTCACTTAAATAGATGTACTGTATTATAATTATTATTTTACTGATATTTTTAAACAAACAGAATGTTTTTGCAACTTTATTCTCGTAATATTTCGACTTTTATCTAGTAGTTTTCGATTTTTTTTTTGTTTTGTTTTGGTGGCACTAAAACTGTTGTATAAACCAAAAGGTTGTAGTGATCTAGAAATAAGTGTGTTTGTGTAAATATGTAGGCTACATAGAATGTTTTAAGGCTGGAAATGCCATGTACAAATAATGAGACTGATAGGAATACATCCCAGGCGTTCACTGACTCTTAAAATGGGCTCTTGGGAATGGCTGGAGTCACAGTGTCATTCTCATAGAATGAACAGCATGTCTGCGGTTTATCAGCTGTCTTTATGTTTTTAAATAGCCACACAATACTACCTTCTTGCAGTTCTACAATATGAAACAACCCATCACACATTATGACCAAGCATATTAGACATATTAAATGTGAATTTGACCCTTATCATCATATTCTTAGCCCATGAACTCAATACAGGCATTATTACAATAATAGTTCTACTATAACTGACCTGTTTTCTTAGTAAATACTCCACTGTTGATCACTACTTATGTTGCAAATCTCAAGGCTCAAATCATTAACAGGATGAATGGAGGCCATTTTGCTTCATAACTACATCTAACCTTTTAATAGGTTCTTATGATACCCAGATGAAACATGCTCTCTGTTCTCTTGACTGAAGAGCAGAGTCATCCCAGGCACTTATCATTAATCCTCTGCTAAAGCTTTGATTGACATCCAGGGCAGCTGCCCGACTGGGTGTGCTTCGTCCTGCAACTAGGCTGAAATAACTGCTAAATCCATCTAGTACAGAGATGATACAGATGCAACGATATGCGTCACGCCCAGCATCATACAATCAGTCACAAGGCACTTAAAGGCATTGTCACAAATATGTTTGAGATAAAAGGATCCAATTAAAGAGATGTAGTTTAATTTGGTTTATTAAAAATAGTATTGACAATGAATCAAATCTAAATAAATGTGGTGATGTGCTAAGGTCACTTCACGTAATGTATATTAGAGTATATGTAGCCTACCTCACTGCTAAAAGGTCTTGACCTCAGATGCCACTTTTCTTTAAAAGAATGAAAGTTTATTTAGATGTTTATTTAGATCTTTATTAAGAGTTCAGGCAACATAATAAGAGACATTTGCACTATTCAAGCGCTGCTCTCGGACATCCTGTTCAATAAATGGGGGGGTCAACATTGTTATGACAACCTGCTATCCTGTTACTTTTTTGTTTGGAAATAAACATTAGGACTGTTCGGCGGCCATACATTAGCAGTCTATTGTGTCTATGTGCTGTTCGAGGAATGGTGTGAGACCTCTCAGGAATGAGGAATGCACAATACTTCAAATGTATGTTACATCTAGCACCTAGTTATCCCCTGCCTAATGCTGTCAGAAACCTTTCAATAACTACTTTTATCACAGCTGTCTCTTGTTAAAACCGGGATGATGGATGTGCTTACATGTTGTGACTACTTTTAAGAAAACATAGGTAGGCTTCTTTATTTTGGTTTAGTAAAACTTTAAGGTTGTACAGATTAACATTAGTTAATAAAATAGTTCTAATTTAATAATACTAATAACGTTTTCAGCATTTATTAGATGTTAAAATGATTTATTAATTATTATAGTGATGTATTATATTTAATATCTTGGTTAATGTTCATGAAACAACTAATCGTTTGTTCATATTTGTTCGTATTTAACTGGTATTTTACATATTGCTAAGTTTAGCCATAATAAATGCCATTTCCTCTGCTCTGGAGTGACAGGAACATCAAATAGTTGTTGAAAGGTCTCTCTGGAGAAACATACCAAGTTGGCTGGGAATCTACTGCATTAGTGACGTCTTCTGATAATCTCTGCTAACAAGAACCATCAGCACCCCCTGTCTACCACCGTATCCCTGGACACTATACAATAGCCTCCAATGAAGCCTTTCTATTTCAAAATTCACATACTTTCCAGGATCAATACAAAATGATGCAAAATGCAGCGGAATTGCTATTTAGGATGCTGGATTTTGTCATTT
Organism: Enteromius radiatus; assembly: GCA_032357445.1. NCBI lineage: Eukaryota > Metazoa > Chordata > Actinopteri > Cypriniformes > Cyprinidae > Enteromius > Enteromius radiatus. Next base: position 8,004,443 of record JAUCMS010000044.1, on the reverse strand, counting down.
CAAAATATATGTCTGTATGACTGACTTTCTTCTGCAGATTCTAATTTAACTTCCTGTATGGCCAATTCATGTAAAATGTTATCTCATATGAAAAGAACTTTCTGAATTTTGCACAGTCCTGCTTTGTCATACTATAAAATGTTAAGTCATTTGGCATATTATGGCTTTACATGTGTTGCACTGTAAATAGAGCAGTAAATGTGACCTTGGGCACTGGGCTACGTGCTTGGATGTGTCCATGTGAGCTGGAGTTCGCTGGAGTACAGCAGTCTAAAGCTGATGCTGGGCCTGTTCAGCTGACAGGGTGGGGCACAGGAGGGGAAGGACAAAAACTAAAAGGCTAAAGCACTTGGCTTGATTTAACCACAGTATCAGCATAGTGGATACTGAACCTGAGGAAAGGCCAGACCCCCACACCTCCGAAACACAGTGTTCTGGTCTGGACCATTACAAAACTACAGATAAGAGAGGGGCCAAGATAAATAAATAAGTGAGTGATAGGTGAAGGGCCAAAGAATCAGAGACAGAGAATAATTATTCCTGTGACTCACATGAAAGATATTCAGCATTCCTGGCCATGCGCCCGAACCCTCACAACGGTGCACCTCTAAGTGCCAGGGCACCTAAAGATTGGCTTGTTTTAGTGTGTTTGATGTGCTTACACCAGGAGGGGGGCTCACAGGTCAGCTGTCCTTGGCCTTATAGGGTTAGGGCAATCGAGGTTATAAATCCCATCCCTGTTGTTGTACTGAATCTTAGCATCCTGTCCATTTGTCCCAGAGGTTTTTTTTTGGTGTATGCTCTTTTCTAGAAATGTTGTGCAATTGCTGTATTGTATCTGTGCTATATTTGTCATTATATACAGTTTATTGATATATTTCTCTATGCATTTTAGGTGGAATCAAAAAACACCTGGAGCCTCCATCAGCATCTGCTATCTGCCAATAACCTAATCGGTAATTTATGTTAGTGATGCAAGCACCGGGCAAGACTGAAATTGACTTAAACTGCATTCTTACAAGTTATTGTTGTTTTGCAGTTATTTAAGGTCAGCTATGGGTGATGCTGAAATGTCGGTTTTCGGGGCCGCAGCCTCTTACCTGCGGAAGTCTGAAAGGGAGCGTCTAGAGGCACAAACTAAACTCTTTGACTTAAAGAAGGAATGCTTTGTTCCGGATCCAGTCGAGGAATTTGTTAAAGCCACCATCACAAGTCGAGAGGGTGACAAAGTCACTGTGGAGACACAAGGAGGGAAGGTCAGTGCAAAAACAACAAACTCTGAGTGCTTGATCAGCCACTATAGAATTTAGATATTATAATATTATCTGAGATCTTTACCATTTTACAAAGATTTAATGTTTAAATTGGTTAAATATGGTTACATTTTTTTTAAATGAGTCTTCAATTCTCTAATTCTTTACATAGGCTACATAATAACAATGCATTGAACAGATGAACAATATACTCAATTTATGCTGAACATCGTAGAGTTAAGTAAATAATAATGTAAACCAGGTTGTTTTATAAAAACCTTGTTGTTATTTAAACCTTCTGATAAATGAAATGAGTAAGCAACAACAGCATATGCATAATTTTCATATTAGTATGATCCATTTTTATTAAATACTTAATTTTTATTATTTTTTTAATAAATCCAATGTTTTGAATTTTTATGTTTATGTGTATTAAAATATACATTTTCATACAATATGTTAATTTGTCAGTTCTTTGTTGTTTAGTTGGAAAACCTACTTTAAACCTTTTTCTTATTTATACAGACTATCACTGTCAAAGATAGTGATGTTCTGCAACAGAATCCCCCCAAATTTGATAAAATTGAAGACATGGCAATGCTGACCTTTCTCCATGAGCCAGCTGTGCTGTATAATCTCAAAGAGCGTTACGCAGCATGGATGATCTATGTGAGTATGCAGGGGTCTTAGCTTCTTCTTTACAAACAAACGTTTAACTTTAGTTGAAAACTCTATTTCTGTTCCACAGACCTACTCCGGGCTGTTCTGTGTCACTGTCAACCCTTACAAGTGGCTGCCGGTGTACAATCAGGAGGTGGTTATAGCCTATAGAGGGAAGAAGAGGAGTGAAGCTCCTCCGCACATCTATTCCATCTCTGATAACGCCTACCAGTACATGTTGGCAGGTGATACTCACAAAAATAACAACAAAAATGATAAAATACAAAAATAATGAAAAAAGAACTGATAAATATAATCATCACAAAAGTATATAATCCTGTTGTTCTCTACAGACAGAGAAAACCAGTCTATTCTTATCACGTATGTACAAAATATACTGCATGCAATATGATAAACGGCCTTATAAATGAATTTGCAAAGATATAGTACTCTTTCGGCAATGTATTAAAGAGATAGTCCCAACCACCCCCCCCCCCCACACAAAAGTTGTTTATTACCCTTAACCCATATGGCTAATACTCCTACAAAGACATCTTGTAAAAAGTCTAGGTGTTTTTTGTCTAAAAAAATAAAATTGACCTCTACACCCTGAAAATTTTTAACAGATCTATTCAGAACACTGAGATATTGTTGTCATGTCATCCATTTCTCACCATAATACTGTTTTTATGATTTAGTGGTGAGTCCGGAGCTGGAAAGACTGTTAACACTAAAAGAGTCATTCAGTATTTTGCCAGCATTGCAGCAAGCGGAGGGAAGAAGGACGCGTCTGCTCAGAACAAGGTGAAGGGAAGGGACAAATATAAATATGCTGAATAAGCTTTTAATGCAACCTGTTTTAAAAACGTTTCACTTTTTCTTTTGTGATTTGATCGCCTCATCTAGGGGACCCTGGAAGATCAAATCATCCAAGCTAACCCTGCCTTGGAGGCCTTTGGTAATGCTAAGACCATCAGAAATGACAACTCCTCAAGATTTGTAAGTGAATGTGTAGTAAATCAAAATCGCTAATTTTAGTAAATCAAAATTTTATGCAACATAATGTAAGATGGCTCTTCTACATATCTTTTTAGGGAAAATTCATCCGAATTCACTTTGATACAAGGGGGAAACTAGCATCCGCTGACATTGAAACGTGTATGTCTTTTCTCTGTTTTAAATGATTATTTAACAAGTGAAAATGTAAATAATAGATTTAAGGGTACTACTGCATAAAAGTATATTCTTTCTATCTGTATAGATCTCCTGGAGAAGTCCCGTGTGATCTTTCAGTTAAAGGCTGAGAGAGACTATCACATATTCTATCAAATCTTATCCAATAAAAAACCTGAGATCCTTGGTGAGCAAATTAAGCAACCTTAGATACTCAATAAATGCAGAACATAGATAGACTTGTAATCTTTTTACTCTCTCTCTCTTCTACTGAAATGGTATAAACAGAGATGTTACTCGTGACCGCAAACCCCTATGACTACTCATTCATCTCTCAGGGAGAGACTACGGTTGCTTCCATTGATGATGCTGATGAATTAATGGCAACCGATGTGAGTAGCTGGTTACAAACCATTATGATCTTTAGTCACATAATAGTCATGTCATGCTTTAAGGCAGTCATATAACTCAAAATTGTTCTATTTGGTTCTACAGAGTGCCTTTGATATATTGGGCTTCACACAAGAAGAAAAGAACTCTGTGTACAAGCTCACTGGAGCCATTATGCACTACGGTAACATGAAGTTCAAGCAGAAGCAGCGAGAGGAACAAGCAGAAGCTGATGGGACTGAAGGTAAGGAATAAAAACATATTTTAAATTCAAACGGCATCACCTTTGTGAACAGCTGTATTTAAGTGATGCTTTATGTAAGAAATCTTGATTTACAGATGCTGACAAATCAGCATATCTAATGGGTCTGAATTCTGCTGACCTCATTAAGGGCCTATGTCATCCAAGGGTCAAAGTTGGAAACGAGTGGGTCACCAAGGGACAAAATGTCCAGCAGGTAAGTAGTCATAATTGCTGATAAGCTGACAACAATTAGAGAATGAAAAAGCAATTAAACCAAACTTTTATGCATTGATTATTTCAGGTGAACTATGCTGTTGGCGCTTTATCAAAAGCAGTGTATGAGAAAATGTTCCTCTGGATGGTTGTGAGAATCAATCAGTCTCTGGAGACAAAGCAGCCTCGCCAATACTTCATTGGAGTGCTGGACATTGCTGGTTTTGAGATTTTTGAAGTGAGAACTGAATGCTTAGCTTAACACAATAAACTACACCTCGGCATTTCAAGTGTTTATATTTTTCATATACAAAACTGATGCTTTTACAAATTGATTTACAGTTCAACACCTTTGAGCAACTCTGCATAAACTTTACCAATGAAAAACTGCAACAGTTTTTCAACCACCACATGTTTGTGCTGGAACAAGAAGAGTACAAAAAAGAAGGGATTGAATGGGTGTTCATTGACTTTGGTATGGATTTGCAGGCCTGCATTGATCTCATTGAGAAAGTGAGTAAGCAAAAGTTTTACAACAAGCATTACAATACAATTATATATGCATGACTTGTGCATATACATGTCTTCGTGTTTCTGATTCCTTCAGCCTATGGGCATCATGTCCATCCTTGAAGAGGAGTGCATGTTTCCCAAAGCCAGTGATGCAACCTTTAAAGCCAAGCTTTATGACAACCACCTTGGGAAATCAGGCAACTTCCAGAAACCCAGGATAGTGAAAGGCAAGCCAGAGGCTCACTTTGCCCTGGCTCACTATGCTGGTATAGTGGACTACAACATCAACAACTGGCTGGTGAAGAATAAGGACCCCCTCAATGAAACTGTGGTTGGATTGTACCAGAAATCCTCACTGAAGTTGTTGTCTTATCTATTTGCCAACTATGCAAGTGCAGATTCAGGTGTGCTTGTAATGTCTTTACAAAAAATGATGTGAAAAATCATGTCCATCATCTTTATAAATGCCTCTAAAACGCAAGCCTTTGGTTTATATTTTGTACAGCCATGGCTGACGGTACAAGTGGGAAAAAGGAAAAGAAGAAGAAAGGGTCATCTTTCCAGACAGTGTCTGCACTTCACAGGGTATGCCAAAGCCTACCAATACCTAAAATCTCTAGAAACTATTTGGTCTGTCCTAGTCAAATGTGCTAACAAAGTGTTTCCTTACAGGAGAATCTCAACAAGCTAATGACCAACCTGAGATCAACTCATCCTCACTTTGTACGGTGCATCATCCCCAATGAAACAAAGACTCCTGGGGCGATGGAAAACCCTTTGGTCATGCATCAACTGCGCTGTAATGGTGTACTGGAGGGCATCAGGATTTGCAGAAAAGGATTCCCCAACAGAATTCTGTATGGAGACTTCAAACAGAGGTATCAAAAAAACAAGCAAATAACTAGAAGTAACTTCAAAACCTGGTATATGGAAATACCTCTTTCTGTGATTCTGCAGATATCGGATCTTAAACCCTGCAGCTATCCCTGAGGGACAGTTTATAGACAGCAAGAAAGGAGCAGAGAAACTGCTCAGTTCTCTTGATATAGACCACCAGCAGTACAGGTTTGGACACACCAAGGTAAGTCTTGTAAGGCCACCTTCTGGGAATGTCCAAATTGCCATGAAAGAAAAAAGTTTTGAACTTAATGTCCATTATTATACCAGGTATTTTTTAAGGCTGGTCTTTTAGGCCAACTAGAGGAGATGAGAGATGAGCGTCTATCAAAAATAATCACTGGAATTCAAGCTAGATCTCGAGGTCTTCTTTCAAGGGCTGAATATCTAAAGATGGTAGAACGCAGGTAACATTAATGTCATACATTACATACTTAATTCAGCAATGTGTGTTTATATATGCTGTTGAATTTTAAAAGGCATTTGATTGTATTTTTTATGCATTCTCTACGAATCAAAAAAGGGATGCCTTGCTTGTGATTCAGTGGAATGTACGTGCGTTCATGAGTGTCAAGAATTGGCCCTGGATGAAGCTCTTCTTTAAAATTAAACCATTACTGAGATCTGCTGAAGCAGAAAAGGAAATGGCCAACATGAAAGAAGAGTTCTTGAAGCTCAAGGAAGCCTACGCAAAGTCTGAGACTCGTAGAAAAGAACTTGAAGAAAAAATGGTTACTCTTCTTCAAGAAAAGAATGACCTTCAGCTTCAAGTCCAGGCGGTATGTTTGTAAAACTTCATTAATCAAAGATCGGAATAAACAGTAATATGCACCATTTGCATGAATCTTTTGAATCTTTTTATGCGAACAGGAACAAGATAATCTCTGTGATGCTGAAGAGAGGTGTGAAGGTCTGATCAAAAACAAGATCCAGCTTGAGGCAAAAGCCAAAGAGCTCACAGAGCGACTTGAGGATGAGGAGGAGATGAATGC
>JAUCMS010000044.1:7930905-7973834 GCA_032357445.1 Enteromius radiatus | reverse complement strand
AGTGTTAACGTAGAACTACCTATTACTTCCTGCATAGTTACTTGTTAACAACGGCCCATTATTCTAAAGTGTTACCAACAAATCTTTATTAACTTATTAAAATAACTCTGGCATATCAGGTGCCGAGTGTGTGACGTTTCGAGCACGTTTCATCGTCTGATCGTATGATTGTACCATACCCTTTTTTGAGACGCATGTGCATGCTTTTGTTCCATTGTCACTACTCTTTTTAAGGAGTCACAAGGGCTGAATATGCCTAGTTTGCACTTACTTGTCCCAGGGATGCGCTTGTCTAGGCCCTGGGAGTCCCGGGGCCCCTCTCCCAAAGAAGGTACGGCAGCAGGAGAGCTCTCTTTCAGGCCATTCGCCTTTGCCCCATTGTCTGCCTGCACAGGTGGAGAGACAGCAGGGGGAGATGGGCTTCCCTCAGATTTCTGCTGAACCCCCTCAGCCTGGAAACACAATGCAGAAGCACTTAGTTCACCAAAATATGAAAACCCTGTCATCATTTACTCACCCTGGAGTAGTTCCAATCTGTATGAATTTCTTTGTTCTTGAAGAAAGTTTGTAACCAGACTGTTTTGGGTCACCATTGACTTCCATAGTATTTTTTCCCCCTACTATGGAAGTCAATGGTGACCAAAACAGCCAGGTACAACAAAGAAATTCATACAGATTTGGAACTACTTGAGGGTAAGTAAATGAGGACAGAATTTTCATTTTTTGGCGAACCATTCCTTTAAAGAATGCGACTACCGGAGACAAACATGCATTTACTGTATGTGTGTAAAAAAATGTATGGAAAACAAAAACCATTGAGCTATTCTTAAAAAGTGTAATACTTTCCATACTTTTTGAATTGTACAAGTACACAAGATTTATTATACAAGTACATTATCATTCAAAATTTAAGGGCTGGTGTATGATGCTTTTAATGTTTTTGAAAAAAATATTTATGCTCATCAAGGCTGAATTTATTTCATCAAAAATATAATATAGTAAAAACAGTAATATTGTGAAATATTATGACAATATTATTTTTAATTGACAACATAATTTCTAATATATTGGGATGGCAGATTCAGATTTTTTTAGCAGCCAATTGCTCAAGTCCTCAGGAAAATGTAATATCAATAATAAAAGAGACTTGTTCCTAATATGTAACACCCTAAAAAACGATTTACTACCTTGCCATTGCTACCTCCTGGTTCATGGCCTACATTGTCCACTGATCCCAGTTTGGCCTTGGTCTTGACGTTAGCCTTATGAGATTCAATCTTCACATCCCCACCACCTGAGAGAGATCAATCATCATTCACATGCCTATTTATTGTTTGCTCTCACCATGAAACTGCATTTAGAGTAATAGCAATATTAAAATTGATCCAACGCCTACCTGGCTTGTGCTTTATGTTGTCCTTGGATCCACATTTAGAGGTCACTTTGCTCAAGTCAACCTTTTTATTTAAAATCTGAACCTGCACACCAGGAATAAAGAGCTGTAAGACTAAAGTTTAATTTATTTCTGATAATGGATGTACGAAGAGAAAAGAACATTTAAGACACATGTTACAAATATAACTCATTGCTGTTCTCAGCATCATATGATTAAGGGTTAGTTCACCCAAAAATGAAAATTCTGTCATTAATTACTCACCCTCATGTCGTTTCAAACCCGTAAGACCTCCCTTCTTCTTCAGAACACAAAGTAAGATATTCTTGATGGAATCTAGAGCTTTTTGACCCTCCATAGACAGCAATGCAACTACCATGTTTAAGGCACAAAAACTTTAGTAAGGACATAGTTAAAATAGTTAATGTGACATCAGTGGCTTAATCTTCATTTTAAGAAGCAAAGAGAATACTTTTTGGGCAGATAGAAGACAAAACTAATGACTCAATTCAATCCATTTTTTTCTCTTCCATGTCAGTTTTCGATACGCATTCATGAGAATACCACATGCTGCTGACAAAAGGTGTATGTCTATTGTCTATATTCTGTTACGAATAAGTAAAGCTGGGTAAAAATTGCAAGTCATCCTTTCTGTCGAAATCTTGCATCAGCAGCATCACACACAGAAACATGCATCAAAGACTAATACAAAAGAGACAGAATTGTTAAATAGTTGTTGAAGGGTTGTTATTTTTGTTTTCTTTGCATTTTGTAATGTTAAGGATGAACTATTGTTGTCACACGGACTATTTAACAACGTACCTTTTTTGATTTGAACATGGTAGTTATGTTGCTGTCTATGGAGGGACAGAAAGTTCTTGGATTCCATTAAAAATATCTTAATATGTGTTTCAAAGATAAACAAAAGTCTTACAGGTTTAAAACAACATGAGGGTGAGTAATGATATATGATACACTCTTTTTATATAAGAGAGTAATTGAGGAAATATGACACTCTACACCAGGGGTGGGCAACTTCCTGGAGAGCCGGTGTCCTGCAGAGTTTAGCTCCAACCCTAATCAAACACACCTAAACTCTGCAGGACAACGGCCTTCCAGGATCGAAGCTGCCCAGCCCTTCTCTACACTTACATTTCCTCCACCAGGAACATGCTTGATATTGTCCTTGGAGCCACATCGGGAGGTGACGTGGCTGAAGTCCAGCTTTTTGTGGACTATCTGAACCTAAACACAGCACAAAGGAAACATTGTCAACGGTTATTCTACAGTTATACATGCAAAACAAACGCTATGAGTGTGTTAAACGATGTACTACTGTAAATTAGAAGTAAATAGTAGTACGATGCCACTGAAGATACAAAATCATCATGTTCATGTCAAGTAGTGTTGAATGATCAAGCTAAAGTACTCAAATATTTTATATGGTAGCCATATTAGATTCAAATGTTCATTGTCTATTGTGCTGTTTGGTGCAGGATTTATTTGTGTGACTCACATATTTGTTTGGACAGAGTAACAGCAGGCCAGGAACACTAGGTCTGACTCATAGTGTGTTTTTCACAGCCTGAAGCTCACTTTATTGCAATAATCTCAGGTAATGCTTAAACACTCAAGGGTCTACAGTCTAACTCTGTTTCATTTGACCTGCAGTGACAGACCACTCCAGGAAAATCAAATGTAATTTGGAGATAACTGTAATACAGCATAGCCTGAAGGCTGAATTTCCAGAAAACAAAAACATGACCATGATGATTCTTTAAGCAGCAAAGAAACACCAGTAGCACTAACGTCTACTTAGTTATTGACATGCAATACACTGTTAAACAATATCCAAGGAAATGCATACAGGATTCTCAAAACACAAATCAAAGCACATTGTGAAACAGCAGGAGGCTGTAGATGATCTTGGGTGTGAAAACAGTTTTAAAATCCAAAAAAACCCCAAAAAACAGGTTTTAACCATATGCCAATAACAGATGTTATGCAAGACAATATAATAGAATACAATATTCAAAGTCGCATATTCTGTATAATAACTATAATACATTATTATCAATAAATTATCAATATTAGTAATAATACAGGTAAATAAGTTAATTAACCACAATTCATTTTGTGATTACAGAAGTTTCAACCTTATTTTATCCAAGAATTATAATAGTTAATACAATTCCAGTTCAAATCTTGAGAACCACCGATGTAATATAATAATATAGTACAATCAAATAGAGACCTTTTCTCTTTATTATGTGTAAGATTATATATATATATATATATATATATATATATATATACACACATATATAGTTCAGTTTTTCATTTTATACTATGTTAAGTTCCCCAAGAATAGCCACATTCTCCTGTGTGGATATGCGCAGTGGGAAAGCCTTTTTTTCCCTTAAAAGCAAAAGCAAGAGTGCAAGTATGACAATACATTGTAAGGTAATAAATTACTTGTACTATAGAGTGTCAATATTATTGCTGAGTCTATACAACATGCATTTATGCTATTTTTAGATGGATGTGGTTAGTGCAGAGTTTAAGAGCAAAAACACTATGACAATTATCTGGTAACAATGAATAAGAGAGGCACAGTGATCATGGGTGAACTACTGAGAGACAGAATTGTGTAGACATACACAGACCAGGCGTATGTGGACATGTTTATAAACAACAATAACCGTGCCTGCATGTTTTCTTTTCATTCAGAAAACCACTTTAACCTAATTTTAGTACACAAATTCTCTGTTATAAAAAGTTTTGTGAGTCTGTGTAAAATTAGGGTTGCATAAACAAGTTTCTACAAGATCTGATGATCTTTGGAAAGACAGCGAGAGTAAGAGCAGGAGAGAGAGTGATATTGAGGCAGTGAGTCAGGGAGATGTCATTGGGAGGGACTCACTTTGCCCTGGCTGGTCTTTGGCAGAGCATCGGTCTTGCCCTGGGCTGCAGAGACCTGAGGAGACAAGCACCCCTTTAGTCAGTGCAGTGCAGGGAGGAGGTACAGAAAGCCCAGGGTCGAAGGTCTCAGAGAGGAAGTATAGGATGTACTACAATAAGTGATTCAGTAAGCTAAGGTTACTTTAAAATTTAAAAAGAATGAGCTGATGGTTTGTGTCATCAGTCGCACAAGGGGAAAATATTTAAGCAAATTGAAACGTAAGGGATAGATTACTCAACAGTAAAATTTCTGTCATCATTTACTCAGTCATGTCAAGTTAATACAACTTTCTTTTTAAATATAAAACAGAAAAATTATCATTTAAAAAGTTTTATTATGTTTTTATCAATGCAATAACATCAGTGCTGTTTTATTGTACTGGCAAAGACATTATTAGAAACTATTTATTTGCATTACACAGAGGAAAGAAAGTCATACAGGTTAGGACAATAAGATGATGAGTAAATGATAGCAAATTTCTGAGTTTTGAGTGAACTATTAATTTAAATTTAAATGGAAATCCCAAAGAACAAACATCCTTCATGGAAGGTTTCATAAAAATACATTTTAATTTAAATGATGCATTGTGGCCTTTAGTTGACAGTCACCATCTGTATTACAGATGGTGTAAATATGGAAACAGCCAGCCTCTAGATCTTCCCTGAAAAGTGAAAACCCTTCGGGGAATCCTGTTACACAAGGTCGTTTTTTTTTTCAAAAGAGATGGGGAAGGATAGGTGTGAAAAGCAGACAAATCGAGTCTACAGGTTCGGTAATAAAAATGTGAACTTCCTTGCCGTACATCCTTGAGCTCAGTCAAAATTGACAGCATCTATCAAATGAATAATGGCATTTACATCGACCAGCAGTGACATGAGACGTACGTATGAGAAGCAACTGTAACAAAATTTGTGCTTTCATAATGTGTTTAATAGCAGCAATAGTGCAGAACATGAGCTTATGATCATGTGTTGCCAAATCTAAGTCTGTAAAGAAATGAGGTTGAGTGCAGTATCTACAGTATGTGTGTCTCTAAATCCATATTATTTCAATCCTTGCGCACGTGCAAATTCTTCTGGTTTCTTTTGACCAATCAACTCACCTTGCCTCCTCCAGGCTGGTACTTCATGTTATCAGTGGAACCGATCTTGGAGCGCACGTTTTTTAGATCCGGCAGTGGTGCGTTGGTGGGCCGGACGCTTCGGGGGGCTCGAGGTACAGGAGGCTTCTTCTCTAGGGGAGTCTGCTTAGGTACGGGGGGTTTGGTGATGCGGGACGGACGAGGGGTTGGGGTTCCATTGGTGGCTGCTGTGCTGGTGGCAGAAGGTGGTGTGCGAGTTGTTCTTGGAGTTGTTTTAACTGCAAAACAAAATGCAAGTTACTGTAGCAGCGAACAGCACAGTCCAGGAGGTTTAATACAGTATGCATGAGAGGTCACAGACAGATAAATCTTCTTGTCATTGACCTCATGAAAGTTTCTTCTCCCTTAGCCACCCGAAAAGTGCCAAGCCCTCATCTAAGTGACAAGGTTTTTGAGCGTTGTGTACACAGAGATATATAGAGGAGTTGAAGGTTCTATCAGTGTGATATTTTCAGACAGGCCTCTGTGAGTAAGTCTATCCCTGACTTTGTCAGCAGCTTCCGATTTGATGACTAACAAATGCACTAGTCAGTGTGTATTAGCTCATAACTGCTGTGTTTTCAGGAAACAGTGGAGGTAAACTTCTCACCCTGCTTTTTAAAGGCTCCATCAAATAAGCCTTTAGTAACAGCTACGGACAAGTAAGCACCTTTATTTGCACATAAGCACCTCTGCTGACCGCTCCACTCTTGAACTATTGGTTTATTTAACCAGAATTTATTTAATTTCATGGAATGGGTGTTATTCTATACTGTAAGTCTCTACTCTTTGGAAAAAAGATTTTTGATGACTTCTTTGTATATATTTGGAAAAAAGATATTTCAACACAGCTTACACACTTTATATTACATGCAGTCACATAGCCTTAGAAGCTACAGTATAATGATTTGTATACTGCACATAAAAATGGTAAGAAATTTACAAGTTTCAATATTCTTGGCAGTCTTAAAGCAACTTCTAAAAATGATAATGCATAGGAATTTATTACCCTACAAAGAAATAAAGTTTAGCTTATGATGTACAAGAAAGATACAATAAGCCAAATAGTCATATTTATCTCTGGATAAAAAAAAATGTATTCATTCTTACCTGGTGTTGTCTTTGCACTTGTCTTTTTCACCTCTCCTGCTTGGTTTTCAGTCTTTGTAGCTGTGAAAACACAGAATCAAATTAAAATACATACATTTAAATGTCATTACATGATTATCCTGACTTTAAATCACTAGATGCATAACTTGATCTTTAACAGACCTTATTGCAATGTAAAGAATCTAATTAAAGCTATGAGAGAGAGAACTGTAATGCACTGCTGAATTGTACTGCTATTTAGCAACTTGTCAACTGTTTGATTGATAAAACACCTTTAGAAATTCTTTTAATAAAAAAACAAAATAATATAATATGTTTAGAAAATAGTTTATGATAAAAACATTTATACTGCCCATACAATTATTAAGACTGCAAGTCTATGACTTCTGTACGAAGGAACAACTCACCAGAGGAACGTCGGGCAGAGGTGGTAGTTGGGGGGCTGGTGCCGTTTTTAGAGTTAGTTGCAGATGCAGCTTTAGCCTTTGGCACTGGAGGGCGACGCTGAGTTGCTGTCTCAGAGGACTGAAGAAAACAGTAAGACATCAGAATCCTGAACATTCGTGAATGAAAACGAGTTGAAGTCAAGAGGCTGATTAGATGAGTATGGTGTAATGTTTGAGGGTGATTGTTCAATTTAGGCAGAGTATGACTTCTTGTAAATCTTACAAAACAGAAATGTGTCATGACATGACCAAGATGAAAGATCTGATATTGGCCTTGATCAACTTTAAAGTGTATTGAGGTATCATTGTAATTGTAATTACTTTTTCTGTTCAGTAGTTAAATAAATACTTAGTCCCAAATTAAAATGTAAAGCATATTATAATATACTACTTTAATCTACTAGATTTTCTCTTTATGGTAGTAATAATAATAATTCCTTAATCTTCCTTAACTAATAGATAAAAAAGGCCCCTAAATGAAAAATCACCCATATAAAAAATGAGCAAGAAGAGATGACACTAGATAAAAAGGTGAGAATGAATTATAGATTCATAATCTACAAGCACCATGCATGAAAGCTGGAGAAAACATAATTTACAACCTAATCTGAAGAGAGAGGCATATAATTAGCCCTGTCAAATTAATTGATATCTGTCCTTTACGAAATATTTCAGAGGCAAAAACAAAACGGCACCTTATATTTTATTCAGTAGGCTAAAAACATGCATCTCTCTTGAGAGATTTTGCTGGTGATAGAACATTGTGAGTTGACAGTGACACAGAGGGCAAGCCATGGGTTGATTTTAAGGGAAGAGAGATGGGCACCAGAGAAAGTCGCAAATGGTGTCTCCCCTGTGGATTGTAGGCCGGGTGCCAAACCACAGATGAGGGACATGGCATTAACTCACCTTGGCCTTAGTCTCAAGAGCAGATGTGGTGGTGGGGGTTTTCTTGTTGCCAGCAGTGGGGGTTGTTGCCTTGGGCATAGGGCTTTTTTTATTGGCAGAGTTGGTGGTGGGAGAGGTGCGTTTGGTTGCACCTGCACTGTCTCCAGTGGACAGCGAGTTTGGTCTTGCTGAGCTTTGTTTGGTTGACCCAACTGAAGGCTATATGAATGTATTTGCAAAAAGCACAAAAGAAAAACTAGATGCCAACATGGGAGCATGATAAAATCAAGGTAGCAGCAATGGCTGTACAAATTGTTCATACTGTAAATCATAAGTTGTGAGTTTGTGTTACTGATCTTTATTCTTATAAAGTTGAAAAAATCTCAAATGTGGCAGTTTAAATCAAAAAAGCATATCAAATGAATGAAGTGTTTTTCAGACTTACCTTGGCCTTACTATCTGGGCTGGTCAGCTCCTTGCTCCCATTAGCTGTTGGAGACTTAGCAGTCCCTTTAGCAGCCGTCGCATTCTTCTCAGCTTTGGCTGTCTTGTCCACTTTTTCTCCATTGTCTTTCTTCTCCTCTTTCTCCTTGCTTGTCTTCTCAGGTTTGTCTACCTTCTCATTTTTCTCAGCTTTATTATCGTGTTTTTCCTCTTTCTCGACTTTCTTCTCATCCTTGATGATTTGCTCACTCTTCTGAGTCTTATCCACACTGTCTGGTTTCTTTGTGATCTCATCTTTCTTGTCCAGGTGATCAATCTTCTCGGTTTTCTCAGGCTTGTCTTGCTTCTCAATTATGTTGATGTTTTCCATCTTCGGAGCAGTTTCCACCTTCTCTGTTTTCTCTTTGGCTGTCTTATCTTCTTTCACTTTAAAAAACAAAGTGAAATTCTAATGTTTAATCAAGCAAATGTGTATCTACAATTATTATCTTTATCTTTATAATTGTCATTTTGATCAATGTAAGTTTGTTTACACAAGGCTCTTGGTTGAAGCCTGTTGTAATATCCAAAATTTTTTGTAGACACAAAAGTTACATTTTATGCCTCAGTCTCAGTACATTCTGACAATAAGAATACAAGTAGAAAAAGCATGAGAGGTCATTGAAAAGGACACAGAAAGTGACAGTGCCTTGAGCGGACAGACAGAAAAGCACATTGTCAGTTTGGATGTCTTATGTAACTTGGCACCATTCACCCCACAAAGTGAAAAATCAATGGCCAACGGAAGACCAAAACATTGTGTGTGTGATAGAGAGAGTGAGAAAAAGAACAACAACAAAGCAAACAGAAAGGACAGACAGAAAGAGCACACTGTTCCTGAGACAGGACAATAAATATTGAAAGTCAAAAGCATCCAGTTTATCGTTATTATTTGATTTTGAGGAATAATATGCTTTTAATGCTGGAGAGATGACTCCTTAAAAAGTTATACATTTATTAACAGTCAAGAACATTTAGTATGCTCTCAATTTATTTTCTCCACAGACCCCCTAGGGTACATTCAGAGACCTGCAACTCTTCCTCTGAAGCTCTTTGCACATTTACAGACAGATAAATGAATGGTAATATGCCAAAGTATATCCGTGTGAAATGTGAGATCATCTCAGTACAGCAACAAGCTAATTATGACAAAAGGACATCCAAAGGTTACTCTGTTGATTTTTTTGTGTATCCCTGCAGGCAGCCAGTGGTACACACAGCAAGTCTTATCCATCTTTCTCAGAACCGTGTCTATAACCTCTGCATCTGGCAATCTGTCTTCATCAGGTGTATTAATACACAGATATGCACATACACAATAAAAACAGCACACCATCTGCTGGAGCATTTGAGGAAACTATTCTAACAGTACAGCCTTTTTTGATAAACACATTCTGAAAGGTGTTTTAAAATGTAGAAAATGCGTATATGACAAGATGTCAGCAGATAAAATCCACATTAAAGTGTTAGAAATAACAACCATAAACCTTCCTCTCATTATTTCAGTCTATTAGTTATGCTCAGTATAAATTGCAACAACAACTATCTATAACAGATCAATTTTGAGAGAACAAAATACACTACCATTCAAATTTTTGGAGTCAGAAAAAACCTCAGGACCCCAAACTTCTGAATGGTAACATGTGTTCAGCTCTGTCACACAGATAAACTAAATTACATCTGTTGATGACACAAGTACTAAATACAAGAAGCAGAGATCTAGAGATCAAACCGATCCAATCCTACATTGGCACACCACGCAGATCACAGCAGCTGATCTCACCTACCATTACAGACACCTTTAGGCTGAATGTCAGGGGATGAAACGGCATTTCCACTTCCTGATGGCTGTGGAAGTAACTGTATCCTTTCAGAAATCTGTGGCACACCAGCAGGCTGTTCTTTCTTTGCAGGAGGGCCTGATGGGATACTCATGGATGGCAGAAAACTCTGTTTGTCCTCTACGGTGAAGCATTTGACGGCTGTCTGTGGTGGCGGCACATCCTTGCCTGGATATTTATCGGGCAGCTGAAGGCTAGCAGGCACTGTCAGGTGGGTACTGCCTGACATTGTGCGTTGGACCATTCGGTTTTGTTGCATGGGGGGTGACATGGGTGGGCGTGTTTCCGTTTTGCCCTCAACTTCGCCCTCCACATAGCTGTCATTCACCACTCCGATCACGCAATAATTCGGTGCGAGGCCTGTTTTGGAGATGCTGGGGGGCGGATCCCAATCGCTGTTTGAGGATGTCAAGACGCCACTCCTCGGCGAAGGACCGGTTGGCACTCCATTGGTGGAAAGGTCTTTCCCTGAAGACAGGGGCGATGGAGAGGACGAGACGCTTGTGGGACTTTCTGCTGCACTGCCCAAATTCTTGCCACCCCTGCTGCTCTGGTGACTGGTTACCCGTTGGTCCACCTCCTGGCTGATTGCTGTCGACTTGGTGGAAAGGTCCTGCCTGTCGTCCTCTAACAGTCTGAAGGATTGCAGACCGCCTGGCTGCCCCTGCTGCCAGTTCCAGCCCTGGGCAGCTGTTGACGATGCCAAGCCTGGCATGGAGGGTGGCACAGAGCACAGATCTCTGTACTCTGAGTGCTGGGACGACATCCTTACAGTCCTTGTCACTCTAGATAGATTTGTTCTGTATCAAGGTGTCTATCCGTCAGTAAATGGCATTGATTTAGATAAATAAGTCTACAGCGCTGGTCTCTAAACCTCCCTCAATGCCGAGGCTGAGATGACTCTGCGTCTCTCTCCCAAATCCCCCTCCTCTCTCTCGTTCTCTCTCTCACCCTAATTCTGTCCGCACATTCCTTCCAAGTCTTCGATCACGTGATCACGCGAGCTGCGTCCTTATTGGATGCTCCAGACTGAAAACCCTTGCTTTTAGCATCCAGCGTGTTTATAAATACACCCTTTCTCTCTCTCTCTCACTCAAACATTGTCTCATTCGGTGCTCAGAATGTTCTAGCAGACGCAAGCATGCACCTTTACCCTCAGCGGAGGATGTCATCACTGCCTGGTCCTCAGGTGCTGTGTCCCTCACTGAACGCAATAACGTCAGTATCAGTCACATTTAGAGCAATCAGCAGAACCATTATAATCCTCCGTCTCTCACGTACGAGGTTGATGGAAGCATGACCTCTGTTGTGTACTGTGCCTTTCATTCTCTAGAGAGTTCTTATGACAGTGTATTAAAGGTACAGTTCACCCAAAGATGAGAAGTCTATCTTCATTTACTCAGCCTTGCTGTTTTTTTCCTAAAGCTGTTGGTCTTTCTTTCTCGTGTGGAACAAAAGAATATTCTGATGCTTTCCAAATGTCCCATTTAATGGATGTCTTTGGAGTCCAAAATCAGAAAGAAGTCATTTAGTTTTTGAAAGTCAGGATTTGACCAGGAGTTCAAGCATGTCACCACAGCGAGGATCCAGAATTCATGCACAAACTAGGAAATGCAATCATATTTACTGCCTAAATGTGACTGTGCCATTGCCTCAGGTGACATTTTTATGCAGTGGTTTATAAATGTTGGTCGTACACTGGAGAAAAACAATGTTATTACATGGCGTTACACCTACTCCATCAAAGAAAGAGAACAAATCTTTTTTGTTAATGGTTTAAAAAGGTATGTATTCCAAGTATTTACCAGTCAAGCCTAGACCAGTACCAATATAGATGGTAACAGACATGTCTTCATCCTTAAACGCCACAAACAACACAAGGCAAAAGGAAATGCAACCCAAAATATCCATATGTTTACTTGCGATGGATAAACATGTTTTGTGCAGATCACAATGTGTTTGTGGCTCTTGAGGAGGAAAAAAAAAACATATTTTCTTATTGTCAAATGCATAAATCAGATGTCAGAGCAGCCCTTCAAAAAACAAAAATAAAAAACCTCTTTCCTTCCAGCCACCAGACATATCAGTCCCATTCCAGTTCAGTCATGTCCTCTTACTGTCTTCTGTCTTTGAGAAATTACTTTTTTTGGTGACACACACCTGATTATTATATCAAGCAAGACAATTATTCATGAAAGAACGGGAAAAGATCATTAAACATAAATAGGTCGAGCTACATAAATCACTTCCATAATCGGTCGCAACAGCAGGGTTCTGCATTATTCAGCACTTTGCAGTATGTATTTGCACAGAAATAGCACATACATTTAAACCTCTATATTAGGTAACCTACTAGACCAGTTAATTACAGGCATCCTAACATGAAAAATGTGAGCAGTAAAAACCGTGGTTTTTAAATTATATCAGTGCCACCACAAAACCTGTATTATACATTACTTTTCTGGCTCTCACTGCATACGCCCTTCCAGACTTGAGCATGTGATGTCGTAATTCATGTGTAGTCTGATTGGCTTAGGCACCTTAATTAGAGTGAACTTCACACACACACACACACACACACACAAACTACAATGCATCAGCTTCAGTGGCCTTCTAGGCCAGTGACAGATATAAAAGAAGCCTTTTCTCTCTGACTGTCTCATTGCTGTAATGGGCCAGAATCTTGTGAATGGGTTTTGTTGCATAAGGACATGTCAGATGTATTTTACTTTGTATGCTCCTCTAACAAATTGCACTGCATGATATGCCTCAATATACAGAAACTTTCTGTCAATTCATTGGATTTCTTAGTGCATTTTCATCTTAGTTTCAATTCCACAAATGAACACAATTTATTTTAAAGTGTATTGTTACAATGTAATTATACACTTAAGTAATAATAATTAACCAGATACATATATTTACTATATGGGTTGGGATTTAAGTTACTTGCATGTTATTATGCGTAATTTATATGTTATTATAATAGTAAGTACATATAATATGTGCAACAAGGACACCTTAAAATAAAGTGTAACCAAATATTAATTTGTGTAATTTAAGCTAAGATAAAATTGCACTAAGAAATGCAATAAGATTTAATATCTAAGACTTTAGATTTTAGAGTTTGTAATTACAATCCTTTGTGTTACCATGTGTCACATTTAGACGTGCCAAAAATGACAATTCTGACATTAATTACTCACCCTCATGTCATTTCAAGCCTGTAAGACCTTTTTCTTTGGAACACAAACTAAGATATTTTTGATGATAACAGAGAGCCATCTGTCCCTCCATAGAAAGCAATACAACTGAAATGATCCAGATCCAGAAACTTAGTAAAAACATTGCTAGAACAATCCATATGAAATCAGTGGCTTAACTTCAGTTTTGCGATGATAGGAGAATACTTTTTTCATGCAAAGAAAACAAAAATAACAAATTTTACTCTTCTCCCAGGACTTATGTCTTCTTCTATTTTAGAGTATCAGAAGGCACCGCATACGAAAGCTTTAACGTATTTGACGTAATCAGCCTTGTTTACATCTGGGGGAAAGCACGCACATTTACGGAATCTGCGATTGTTTACACATAAAAGAAAGCATCCACACACATTGTGATAATATCTAAAATAGTGAAAGATGTAAGTCACAGGAGAAGCAGCACAGTCTCACTCCAACTCGTCCCATTTTGATGCTTGGTCAAGACCCTTTTGCGTTGCTTTTTGAAGCTCAAAGTTCCCCTTTTTAGTTAGTTTTCGACGTAAAAAGGCCCTCCGTTGTTTTAAATAGGAAACCCTTAGCATCAAGATGCTGACATGATAACTTTTTTATTTTATCGTCATAATTAAACGATATATTGGGTAAAAACAATGGCATTATTGCATATATGTAGGGGTGTGAATGTTCAATGTAAACAGTCAAAACAGTTTTATTTACACATTTATGAGCACGTAACCCAACCCCTAAACCTACCATCTGTTAATAAAACACAAGATATAGCAGGCAGATACAACTACCATCATCATTTCAATTTAATTTAATTAATTTAAATATTAATATTCCAAATCTCTTGAGGCAAAACGATTGATTTGCGAGAGAAATAGACGTGGCCACTGTCTCCGTATTCCGTGTACTTCCTGTGCACTGCTGCAGTCTGTGTGTGATTTCAAAAAATGCTGCTACAAGAATCAACAGTTCAGTGATTAAAACTTTTTCGCAGAAAGACTTCGTATGGCTTCAGAAGACTTGGAATGTGACAGGACTTGTTTGTAATGTATTATACTGTTGTTTATGATTAGTTTGTGCAATAAATACCTATAACTATAAATGCATTTGCCTGTGTGTGTTTATATTGTTCAGAGGTGGGTAGGTTTAGGGTAGGGGTGGGATTTGGTGCTCCAATAAAAGTAAAAAATGATATAATAAATTTACATATGCATGTAAATCAGTACATTAAGCCAAACAACTGAAAACAATGGAGGACTCTTCATGTCGAAAAGTGACTAAAAAGGGGTACCTTGAGTTTCAAAAAGTGATGAAAAAGGGTCTTGACCAAGCGTCAAAACGTGACGAGTTGGAATGAGACTGTGTTGTGTGCAGAACTGTAGAGTTATTTATTATGTTTTTTTTTTTTTCTTATTTTTGTATTCTTATTAAGGTATTCTCATAGCATCGCAAAACTGAAGTAGAGCCACTGATGTCACATGGACTGTTTTACCGATGTTTCTGGATCTAGGATAATTTCAGTTGTGTTGCTGTCTTTGGAGGGTCTGATGGCTGTCTGATCTCATCAAAAATATGTTCATTCATTTTCTGAAGATGAACGAATGACTTCTGGGTTTGGAACGACATGAGGTAAGTAATTAATGTCAGAATTTTCAAATTTGGGTGAACTAACCCTTTAATCATATTAAAATTTACCTACATTACAATCAATTTAATTTTAGAGTTACATGATGACTATAAACAGAGCTTTTGAAAAAAACGAGCAGTTTTATGCCAGTGCCAGCCTCTATACGTATTTCAAAATCTGTTCACAATAATTCAAATATCACAATGTATTTCTCAGTAATGAAAACACAGCATCACAAGTGCAGTTAACACATTTAGCGTGGGATATAAGATGCACGCTCATTGAGTAATCGGGAAGCTATGTCACAGAGTTTCTATTTCTGGAACATATCCTACAGTTACACCCTAGCTTGTTCTTTGGCAGGTCCTATTCGCTGCATCACCAAGGAAACCGCCTCCCATATCCATGGCAACAGCCCCCCCCCTCAATGCAGCTGCTGATATTAGGGCCCTGTGTGGTCGGAACCACCCGAGGGGAGGGAGAGGAAGTGAGTGAGCAAGGGCAAGAAAGGACGAGAAGGCTGGCGCAAGAAAAGGAAGGGAATAAAGGGTCAAGAAGGGCATCTCATCTCATTTCTGCATTTAAACGACTGAAATTCAGAGAAGACCAAGTATTGTGTTTAAAAACTAGATGAATAGCTGGATGAATAAATCTGAACAGCTGAAATGCAGTGTCATTCAAGACGTCATCAGGGATCTCTGTGTTAGCTTTTAATCCAAAGCTACCGCCCAGTACTCAATATCCCTGCTGGAGTGCACCTCTCAAACACCTCTGAACACACCCTAATCACTCGCTATAAAAAGAACAACTATATGAGTCTTATATAATAGCGAATAGCCCAGCCATCAATTTTACATGAGCTGCTGCAAGAGGATGGGAGAGATAGAAGACGTGTGTGTGCGTGTGTTTGTGTGAGAGAAAGAGAGGGAGATCAAAGACAGAGAAAGCCACAGAAATACTATAGGGAGTATGACTTCAACCTATAAATATCACCAACTAAAAATAACTTATCCTAGCTATTCTGTTCTCGAATCAATTGTTAATTTGATTAGATAAACATTTTCTTTCACATTAAGTACTTTAAAGGATTAGTTCAATGATAGTTTACTCACCCTATGTCTTTCAAGATGTTCATGTCTTTCTGTCTTCCGTCAAAAAGAAATTAAGGTTTTTAAGGCAAACATTACAGGATTTTTCTACATATAGTTGGCTTTAATGGGGACCAATGTCACGTTGTCATGTATAAGTGGAAGTAACGCACATCACAGAGGTTTAAAAGCACGTACATAGATTGTTTCGCTAAATAAGACACTCATTCCTCCACTGGGTTTATGTAGAGCCCTTTAAAGCTGTATTGAAACTATAATTTAGACCTTCAAACCGTTGGTCCCCATTGAAGTCTACTACTGTATATGTAGGAAAAATTCTTTAAAAACCTTAATTTCTTCTTGACTGAAGAAAGAAAAAAACAAACATTTTGTATGACATGGGGTTGAGTAAATTAATAGGATTTTTTGTTTTATTATTATGGAAGAGAATTAATCCTTTAAGCTTTTTTTATACCAAAACAAAGTAAATCAATCTAAATAAATTACATTCAGTATCAGAGATTAGTGAGAATACTGGGTAACACCCATATAGAGGCTTTGAAAAGTTAACATTATACAATGTAATCTTGCTGTCAACATTAAGTTTGAATGTTTAAGGGATTAAACTAAGCTTGAAAAAAAAAAGATTTCCAATAGAGATATATGTTATGGCTAAGACACACGTAAATAAAACACAAAACACTAAAATGTAAAATCAGTCTTTTTAAATGCTATAAATGAATCAGGCATCTCAACCTACTGTAAAGTAAGAAAATGGGGTAACTAATAGCTAGTTGCTTATTAGTATGCCTTTAACAGATTGGCTTTTTAAAATTGCACATATTTTGCAATACCATATCCCACATTCCTAATCCTACCCGATACCTAAATTTATCAACTACGTTACTAACCATTAAGAATCAGAAAATTAGCACATTAAGGCATAGTTAATGGTTTGCTAATTTGACTTAAAGAAAAACGCCACCATTTTTCCATATTCAACAATGTTCTTCTCTCAACTTAGATGATTTGATAAATATATCTCCCATCTCAGTGCATGCATTTAATTGCTCTAGCATGCAGCGACACTATGTTAGCATTTAGCATAGCTCCATTCATTCCTTAGGATCCAAACAGGGATGAATTTAGTAGCCATCAAACACTTCCATGTTTTCCCTATTTAAAGACGGTTACATGACTAGTATGGTGACACAAAATAAAACGTGGCAATTTTCTAAGTGGATAAAAAAAAGATAACTATAATGTATGACGGAAGAGCACTTCGCAGCATTTCGACCTCGGTGGAGTCATATCATAACTCCTGAAAACTCCCTCTCTCCTTCTCCTTCTCACTTCCATCAGTACAACCAAGGAGTGATGATATTACTGTGCCGCGGTTGAAGTACTGCAAAGTGCTTTTCCACCAAACATTATAGTTATCTTTTTGCACATAGTGGTGCTGCGTGCTAGAGTGATGAGAGATACAGAGGGTACGGAAAGTATTCAGACCCCCTTAATATATTTCTATACCCAACTTTCAAAGTTCATAATGTATGTACAGTATATACAGTGGGTTGTACCCACAATTTAGATAATGAGCTATTCTCTTACCTGTTTGACGTCCAGTATTGTTCAAACAGTGATTAACATGAAAGAAAGAAAGAAAAAAAGAAAGAACATCATTAAAACTTTCTTCTGCTAAAAATAAATGGTTAAAACAACTAAAGATTACAATTTCAAAATCTGTTTGTAGCAGGTGAATTAGCAGACACAACTCTTAATATAATTAAACACTGGATACTTGACAGTTTTGAACAAGGCTAAAGCAGAATGAAGAGTCGTATAGCATAAGATGGCAAGGAGTGACATACAGAAAGCTGTTTACCCACAAAATGTTTAGAAAATGTACAATACAACATAGACAGTTGACTAGTTGACACACATCTACAAGACATCAGCATTTTGAGAGATGCTGTGACCAAGAGAAATCTGAAAATCCAGGGGATGGTAAACTAAAGAATAACAGTTAGTCAGCTGCCAGTCGTGATGCATAGCGATCAGTGTGTTATGATTGCATTGAAATGTTAAACAACTTTATTATAAGAATGGATTCCATGCAGCAAAGGTCCAAGCTATAAGGGACTGACACAAAGAAAGAAAGAAAGAAAGAAAGTAAGAAAGAGGGAAAGAAAGAGAGAAAGAAAAACATGGAGTACTTAGTGTCTTGCTACAGTATTTTCTGCTACAGAGATAGCTAAGCAGAGGAGGGCCCACTTCATTGAGCCATGCATTATGTAAATCATCTCCATACAGTCTTCATTATCACCAACCTTCCAGTAGGGGGGGCTGTGCCGATGGGGGCTCCTGCTGCTCTGTTTGTGAAGGGATGAAAGGCGTAGTCTCTGGGTTTAAGTTCACTGCAGTGCTGGGGGGAATTGTCAGGGAAGAGTGACTAACAGCTGGTGCACTCTGACAGGCAGGGACGTCTGTGCCGACGGACATTGGGCCTGGGGTTAGATCAGGAGCAGCCTCTGGGGCAGTGCTGTGAGGGATGGGGGTTATCACAGGGGTGCTCTGGGATGGGGGACTCGCATCTGGGGTCTGTGCCTGCAGCACAGAATCAAGGAACATAACAGTCTGAGTTGGACTAAGGGCAAAGGTTGACTTCTGGGCAGGATCATTTGGGTCCTTGGTTAACTGATCTGAAGGGTGAATACCAGGCAATTCTAGGTTAGACTTATTGATATCGTCTTTAGCTGATTTATCCTTATACAACATATCACTGTTAATCTTGAGAGTTGAGTCATCTACGGGGTTCACAAATAAGGAGGTGTTTTCTTGCCCGGAAGGTTGGGGTCTGCATGCTTGGGTGTCCGTGAGGTGCGGAGGTTCAGGTGTGAGTGAGGGCGGTGCACTTCCCTGATCTATGCTAGCACTGGATGGGGGTTTTGAGTCACCCAAATTAGGAATGCTAAAGTCCATGTCCATTACGGTTGAAGGAGCACTCCATTCTTCCGGTAGCTTCATCCTACTTTTACTCTTCTTGGCCTTGATGCGTCCTCCCCCTCTTTCTTGGATCTCGCTTTCCCACATCTCTTCGTCCCTACTAGGAGGCGAGGGGCAGCCGTGGTTGGAGCTTTCAGAAGGAGTCTCTTCTGAGTCAGGGGAACCAAGACTGTCCAGAAGGTCATACATTTCTTCCCTGTTCTTACGTTTCTTCTTTTTTCGCTTCTGCTGCTTTTCGGTTCCTTCCTCGATGGACTTTTCCTCACTGCATGCTGCATCTTGACTCTGGGAACCCAAGGCATCAGTTCGACTCTGTTCTGCCTTGTTGGAAGCATGGGACTGCTCCGTAGAGAGCAATTCCTCACCTGTCCAAGGGCTTCCCCAAACTTCTTTGTGTACAGAGAGGAAGAGGAAGTGTCACTGACTACCATACAAATCATTGGACAACAAAATTTGTGCATCTCCAACTCATAATAGCTATTAAGAGCCCAAAGAGACATAGATCAGCTACCTATAAACCACTGATCACTTGCATCATGTGGTGCGTTACACCAGAAGATGATATGAACACAGACACTATCCACTATACACAAATTCACAATGAACAGCGTCATCCAATGTATAGTTCAAAACTTAGCAGAGAATTAGCATTAGCCTCTTGGAAATTTCCAATGGGTTTTCAGAGTTTTTTTTAATGATTAAATGATCTCTCATCTCAGATTAATGTTACTTGAAGGAGGCATTCACAACAAACTAAATATATATATATATATATATATATATATATATATGCTACCCATTGTGTGGAAATTGCTGATTCCCCAGCTTGCATAGTGTGAAATATTACAATGGGAGACTAGCACCTTATGAGTTTCTGGTAACCTTTTTATTGTGAAAGGGCAGTTGGTTGACAGGAAACAAAGTAGAAAAGAGAAAGAAGTTGGCATGGGATCTGGAAAGGTCCACACGCTGAGATTTGAACTTAGGATGCCCAATGCAATGGTGTTATTTGTTGGTGTCTAGCATTTCTTGCTAGGTTAAACAGACAGGTTAAATTATGGCTTCTGTAAAATTATCAGGTGTTCAACTTTCCTGTCTGCTAAAACTTGCACTGTTGCCAGCTAGAAACTAAACAACTTTTCCACTATCGGGCCGAAGGGTTCTAAGAAATATCAGCTACGTGTGCCTGGTATGGCGCTGCACAATTACAAACCGTTCTCAGCCTGGAACTCTCGGCATGGTTAGAGAACCAATCAGGATCTGTCACTTGTCTGTTACCTGGTTGCTAGCTTCCCCGTGTGCTATTTTCAGCAATGT
Source organism: Enteromius radiatus (assembly GCA_032357445.1). Taxonomy (NCBI): domain Eukaryota; kingdom Metazoa; phylum Chordata; class Actinopteri; order Cypriniformes; family Cyprinidae; genus Enteromius; species Enteromius radiatus. Next base: position 7,953,326 of record JAUCMS010000044.1, on the reverse strand, counting down.
AAAGAAGGTGTAAATATGCTTGACAAATAGGATATTGTATTTTCTATTTAACAACAGATTTTCAACTTAAGTATTTAAATTTGGCTTTAGAATTCTAGTCTGGGGTATGACTGTTTGTAATTTATGTTGCAAAACAAAGGAAAACCCAATGGAAATTCTCCAGTGGAAAATTAGCCTTCAACTGAACAGCCCAATAGAAAACAAATTTGGCTTTTCAATTCTTTGGATTATGTTGTATCCTGATAAAGGCCTATCACCAATCTTTGCCAAAAACTGAAGGTAGTTTACCCATAAATGATAATTCTGTCATTAATTACTCACCCTAATTTCGTTCCACACCCATAAGATCTTTGTTCATCTTCAGAACACAAGGAAATCCGAGAGCTTTCTGACTCTGCATAGACAGCAATGCAACTACAACTTTCAGGGCCAAAAAAGGATACTGTGTGGTACTGTCATGTATTTGTGTTCTGAAAATGAACAAAGGTCTTGCAGGTTTGGAACGACATGAGGGTGAGTAATTAATGACAGAATGTTCATCTTTGGGCAAACAATCCCCTTAATGTAAGATAACAGATCTGAGGATATCATGCTCATACTTGCTGCAGAGGGCAGTTAAATGGGTGTAATAGTTTCAGCAGTGGCTGAGAGACAATGTGCTGAGACTACGATGTGTTCACTTGAGAGCATCAAGTGAAAGTGCAAATGGGCAAATGAACTCACAGAGAAATAACAGGCACGGATAACAACAGAGGCAAGTCATAGAGGCTGACTCAAAAAAAAAAAAAGCCACAAAGAAGAGTCACATGACATGGAATACCCGGTATAAATCTCAGCACTGAGGGCAAATAAAGGTCATCGAAATAAACCAAAATCCATGACAAGACAAACATTTAACACACAATGGTGGACAACATCAAAACACATTACATTCAGAGGGAAACAAAACCTACTGCTAATTGAACTTGGATCATGTTTATAGTCTAGCCATAAAGGGTAATAAGATGAAAACTAAATTAATTTCTAGACCCGACCAAACTGCTTTTCTGTTTTACATCATCTGATTTTCTTCCTTGATCAGAGGGTTATAAACAGTCACTTGGAAGAAGTGCCAGTGGCAGTAACATCTATATTTCACATATGAGGTCTAAAATGTGAAATGGCTTTCTAAACTGGCTCTGGGCCAGAGGACACATTTCTCTTCAAAGTTTCACAGCCATCACACTCAAAAAGTAATATTACAGAGTGGCCGAAGATGAATCTTTAAAATGCCTTCCACCATAATGTACCCTTGAAGACATGGTGCACAATGGACATTTCAGACTGCCATGTTTAGTCTAGTCACAAACAATTTTTTTTACTAATCCTTATTTTACAGGTTATGTATACTCATGGCATTCAATACCAACCTATTGTTTATCACATCAGTAAAATCATACTCATAATAAGTGATAACTTGAAGATGATGAAAAGTATGAAACAGTTATCTTGTGACAAGATATTGATGAGGCATCCATGCCTTGATCGGACAGAGTGGAATGATATGAGAGCTGAGATCATAGGACATTCTGTGACATAATAATCAATCAGTATCTTAATATTTGTGTTTAAAGTCTGTCTTACCTGTTCTAGACTGCAGTGAGGTGGCTTAAGTGAGGATAGACTTTACCTGCAGAATGTTCCAGGCTGTTATCACTCAGATTAGCAGTTATCTGGGATGGTTTGGGTGGTTCACTGGCAAACAAGGGTGAGGTCTTCTGAGGTTCCCCCATGCTGGGGGGTTTGGAGCTTTGGAAAGGGGCCATGCCAACATTCATATTCATACCAATATTCATTCCAGGCTGACAGAACCCTAAAGCACAGAGCAGCAGAGTGATAGCGCATTAAAACTTAACAGAGCCTCAGGAAATTAACTGAGTCGAACCCACAACCTTAAGTCAGCAAGACCAAACATCGCAGTGGTTACCCAGAAAAGAGTCCATGCTGTTGTCCTTCACAGTAGATCCCATCTGCTGGTTTCCTAATTGGACAGGCTTTTCAATCATTGATGCTGGGCCTGAAATTAGAAAGACTTGGACTAATGTCTAGCACATAATTAGATTTTTTTGGGTTAACTGTTTAATTCAGTTCTCTTAAGCAAGCCTGACATTCTCAATGATCCCACCTGATTGAAAGTCATTCTTATAGACATATTGTCCAGGCGGGCTGGGATGAATATCTCCCTGAGGGCCCTGACGTTGCCCTCCAGTCTGTCCTGCAGACAAGAACCCAGACCCTAAGAAAAGAGGAAACAGACAAACTGATTCTGTATAAGTGCATCACAACACTCTTTTGGTTTTTAAAGACAAAAGGATTTATGCACAGGAAATGCTGCTAAATATTTTTAACAGCATGTTAATTCACTAAACTATATTATCTAAGTAAGAAAATGGGTGGAACCTTTTGTGCTAAATTTGATGGAAATATATATATATTTTTCTACACATATTAAAGATTGAAGGTAACACGGTAACACTTTATTTTATGGTTACACCTATTAGTTGCTTATTAGCATGCACATTACTAAAATATTTATTTATTATGACATTCTACATCTATAATCCTACCCAATCACTAAACTTAACAACATCACTATGAATAAGCAGCCAATTAAAAACTTATTGAAGGAAAAATCATAGTTAATAGTTGACAAGTGTTACCTGTTCTAAAGTGTAACTGGTCAAATTTTAACATAGCGACTAGTTGCTTGTTGTATTATTATTAATATTATAAACATATTGGATGTTCAGCACGTATAAAGCACATATTCTACATGATCATATTCTACATCCCTAATCCTACCCAATATCTAAACTTACTAACTATTAATAAGCATTTTTACTGAGACATCACTATAAAACAATCACATGTAGCATAGCTACTGTATTTTAGGCTGATGATACACTTGCCAACTTTTTGAGGAATTTTGCCGGGCAACTTTTTTTGAGCAATGTTGCTTGAGCACTTTTCAGTTGAGAATGGGTAAAAAATGTATAGTCTTGGGCCCTGTGTCTCACCTGTTGATCGTTTACAGCAACATTTCCTGGTAACATTGCTCAAAAAGTTGCCCAGTGTATAATCAGCCTTAGTTAAACATATAAATTGCAATAAAACAAATATTTCAAAATGCAGAACAGGAAGGTTTTTGAAGACAAAAAAAGAACCAGACCCATTAAATGTAATGTTAAATTATAAAATCTTGTGTAAATTAAAGTAGTAAGAGCTCTTTCTAACTCTTTTTAAACACTGAATCTTTAAAAATATATTCAATAATTAAAATATTAAAATATATATATATATATATATATATATACTGTATATATATATATATATAATGCATTTTATTAATCATTATTAACCAAAGAACAATAATAGCCAACTTTTTTTAAAAATTTAAATTCATGTGTTAACATTCTCAACATATTCTACTTATTTCTATGTTGTTTTTGTGTTATATTTAAGCTATTTTCCATGATCTGTTAAAATGTATTATATTATATATATATATATATATATTTTTTTTTTTTTTCTTTAATTTTGAAAGACACCCATAAATGGTTTAATAATAATTCTGAATAGTAATTTTATGTATGAAATGCTGAGTTGCTCAGACACAATTCACAACACCCACCTGAGAATGACCCATCTGTGAATAAGAGGAGTGTCATATTTAACAGCGAGATGAACACATCCTCTTCATTAGTAACTTTAGTGATTTAATGGCATTCATTAGATCCTGTAAATGTAACTTTCATGAAATCAGACTGACTGTCTGTTTTAATGCGTCAGGAGGTAGGGTAGTAAGGAGGGGCATCCCTGAAAATAAGCCTGCTCCCATCCATTCCAATATTTCGCCGTTATGAGAAGGGCAACTGGAGATGAGTGATGCTAAGATGATGGGACAGGCTGGGGCTGCGGGCCTGTTACCGTAGTTATACAACCAGCTGAGGCTGCTCTACGTTCCCTAGGCAAAGCACTCTGTCAGCATCGAAACTGACTGACACGAGGAGCCAGCACTGAACCAGCATTAGCTCAGATACCAGCCCTGGATTAATGATGGCGCTCCCACAAGACTGGGCTGCTCCAGCTCCATGCAATTATCCTCTTTGTGGAACAGGATCGGTGTACATGTCACTGTGAGTCACGCTGTGTCTGCTATATTAGCAAGGATGCAATGGGATTCTGTTGGCCAGGACTTTGTGGTGAATGTTGATAAGGCAGAGAGAGGTCGACCTTAATGGGTGATTTGTGCATTTATGCCTCAAGTAGCACGTTTTTAATCTTCTTTATGCTTCGGGATGCTGATGGCGTACTAAAATAAACCTCAGCAGAGCAATGGCCTCACAAAGAGAGGCATATGAACCTGAAAACAAGCTACAGTTAAAAGCCAAAAAATGGAAGAGGGACTAAAAATAGACACTTTTGTCCCAGACATGAGGCACTTGAGGTGCAGACTGCCAAGTCATGCTGTGGTAGAGAGCCTCCTTTTGCTGTTTAAGGGGGAGCAGACATCCTATTCAGCACAGCATCGGTTACATAACGTCATAAACCATTGCTGTACTGTGAGTACCAGCAGCACAGACAAAGAACCAGAGTCTCTAACATGCAATATGGTTACAAAAGAGCACAAACATGACAGATAAACTACACATTTTTGACAAAAAAAAATATTGTTAAAACTAATCAACTAGAAGAACGCTGGGAACCAAACATCTTTGGACCGCATTGACTTCCACTCTAAAAAAAAAAATCTCAAAATATCCACTTTATGATGACCATTTTCCACCATTTTTGGTTGAGTATTCTTTTAAAGCACACTGAAATTATACACAAAATAATTTAATTTTAAGTATTTTCCTTTCATTAATAATTCATGTTTATATATCAACTACTCAGTGGACACAAGCTCTTACACAACTAGACATCAATGACAACCAAGGGTGCTATTTTTGTATATTCAAAGATTTAATATTTCATATATTAAAGATAAATTATATTTAATCTAATGATTGCTTATATGCTTTCTTTTTTATTTTGTGACAAGAGCTTTTTTATATCACCCTTCCCACAAATCTCACGACTAAAATGAAGATAATGAGTAATTTGCCAGAATGCAATAATCTCTACAGTTTATTAGATGTAAGGTGATATAAACATTTTTATGATATTAAAAATTACATCAATGAAAATGTATACAATAATGGACTGCAAGTGTAATTTTATTATGATTCGAAGTAGCTGCACGGCTTGTAATAGCCAGCATAGTTATTGATTAATCATCTTAACTTGTACTTTGCTCTTTAGAAATGAGCCTCTGAGCGCTTGTCAACAGACAACTTACAATTTCCATAAATCTTTACTACTTTGTCAATAAACAAGCTTTATAGTCTCACACAACCTTTGCAATGGAAAAAGTGTGGCAGGAAATACATTTTTAGCATTTTATCAATACTGACAACTTATGCTTACAGCAATGATCTGATGAGAAGCTGCTACAGAAACACAAGCTCTTGCTATATCCTAACTATGAGATGCTACAGCTTTATCAATACTGAGAGTCCAAGTCTTTACAGTAACATCAAATAAATGGCCATTTCTCTCTCGTAATGGACGTGGAAATTTAATATCACTCATTTGGATCTTTGGCTGAAGCTATCAAAAGTATTCGTCACATCTTCTCTAGACAGATCTGCTGATGTCAGCATCCACATACATGCTCACCGCAGCACACATATACACATAACTTGCTGTTGTCGAGAGGGCATCCTGCTGTACTGATGTCTAAGCATTCTGTCAAGCACGAGCCCAATATCATACTGTAAAGGTCAACATTTCTGCATATTGTCTTACAGGTAGAAAACAAAATTCATATGATTAATGCAAAGACAAATATGAAAGGATGGCCCAATCCCAAAAACCGAGTCTTTCTGTGACATTTACCAAAATTGTTTGTTTCTAGATGTTTTAGAGACGAGTAACTTCACAGAAAGCACCAGTGGTAAACAATACAAATTTAGCACATTTCTGACACAACACTATTAGCGCTCTCATGCATATCAGGTGAATAAACTATAAAAATGTGCCCCAGACAATAATGAACACTTTTGAGAATAAATAGTGATGGTTGTAACCAAAGAGAAAGGATGGTGTTCGCTTAACTGAAGCTAGAGTTCACTCGGGAGAGTTCTTGGCAGAAGACAGCTGGCAAGGTGAAAAAAAAAATCTTAGGGAAATTTCTTTGATCGATGATGTGGCCAACCATGATCAGACATTTGTCCTAGACAAACAAGCATAAAAGCAACCCAAAATACCTTGGAATATCAATGAGTTTTTTTTTCTCATGAAACCAACTCACCAGGATGTAGAGGAAAGGAATAAACTGTGCTTCTGCCACTTGCCATTATACGTTTTGGCAGATAGAGAAGAGGGAAACACAAATAAACAACCACAAACAGCCTCTACTTCAGATTAGATACATCAGATTACAGTCCAATGCAAAAGGAAGATGGAAGATTACTAAAGTCAAAGTGAACAGGCTGCATTGTATTATACAATATAACCAAGATGCATTAAACTAAAAGAAAGAAAAAAAGAAAAAAAGCAGAAAATGTTTAAATGTTTGAGAATTATATTTGTAGGTTTTTGAAAGGAAAAAAAAACACCAAAAAAAAAAAAATTCATTTATTAGTTATTTTATTTTATTAATTAATCCTGTGAATTTACTCCACTTTTCAGTGTCACACGATACTTCATAAATCACTCAAATATGACGAATTTACACGCAAGAAAATAAATTCTCATCAATGTGACAAACAGTTGTTGCGGAAAGCATGATACATTTTGTTTCTTTAATGATTTTTTTTTTTATCTATTTGTAAGCATACTGTAGGGGGAAAAAAAGTTGCTTGGACATTAAATATCCTTGGACAATCATATCCTTTTTGTTTCTGATTAAAGCTTTTGGTTATTCAAATAACATAAGTGCATTTTCAGTTATAGAAAAACACATACCTTCCCTTTTGCCATCCATCCCATCCAGAAGGGGGCGGTAGTCTGTCTTCCCAACGGTCTCGCCCACTTTATCATCATAGGTCTGTGCCTCCAACCCAGCAACAAAATCCCTCTTCAGCAGGCTGTCCTGGGTTGCCTTAGGTGCCCCATCTGTGAAGGCATCACGTAAACTGAAGTCCATCCTCCTGTAGAAAATAATGAGGGCGATCAGTGAAAACAAAGCAGGCCTGAACACAATTAAAAAGGAAAGCAAAATGTATAAGCAAAAACGGCATATATATACTCTCCATGTATCTCTGCAATAAAAATTGAATGGCCTATTTGTCACCCCGGAAACTAACATTCATAAGGTTAATAGATATATCTTTACATCAATGACCAGGATACACTCTTCTCGTATGAAAGCTTACGGCCAGATGTTCAGACCAAGACAAATCTGATCATCCGCCTGTGCACCACATATTAAGCAGCCATTTTGAAGGATGTGGCTGGATGCCAAATGTACAGCTGTAAAAGAAGTCACCTAAAAGGTTCAACTGATTATTTTCTTTTAACAGCAGAAAACGCATCTCTAAAGGTGAACTTGTTTAGGACAGGACATCAGGTGCCGCTAGACTAAAAGTCAACTTCTTGATTTGCTCAAATTGATCAGTTCACACAAAACAACTATGTCATATCCTAATAAACGGTGTCAGTGAGAGAAAATAAAGAAGGAAAAGGATAGCGAGGGAAAGAAAGGGACAGAGAGCTTGTCATTGTGCACTAGCCGAAGGCACGCGTTTGTTTGCCATCGCATGAGTTTAACTGTGTCTCATTGTTTCTCTAGCTGTCACACCATCCACATTCAGAGAACCCAGATTAACACAATTACACACTGTCCTGTTCAACAAAGGTCCAAAAAAAGCGGCAACACTGTTGCGTGACGAGCAAACAAACCAAAAATCAAGCAGCTGTGTATCTTGACAGCAGGGGGAAAATGAGTAAAGAGCCCAACAAATCTCCACAACGGTTTTGATCTATCCAGTATAGACATTAATGTGATTATGCAAGTCTGTTCAAAGCTAAACATGGGATTAAAATGCTGCTGCCCCAGAACCTACCCAGAATCCATCTCCACTTTCCTATTCACTTTTATTACTTATCCACAGCTTTGCATTTTCTTCCACCCCTCCTGGTTTCCCCCATCCCCCTGTATGTGGATGGATGTAAAATGTAATTCTGATGATATCCTGATTCCTGATGGATGGTAAGAGGCCCAGCTGCTCCAAAAAATGAAGGGATTAGAGGTAGAGTGATTCCCCCTCGTATTTGTCAGCCGGACTGAATCCCCTGCAGACGTCACAAAATCATCCCAAAACACTTACTGTAATCAGCTGTTACTGTACAGCAGCACACATTGATGAACAGTAACATTAGAACGTGTGAACATAAACTAAACATTTGGCAAAATAGACTCGACTGCTATAATCCTTAAAATAACTTCTTACAGAAATCTTTCAACATTCTGGTTTCCTTTTCAGTGTTTTTATTATTGTTTACATATTGTTAAAGCATTTTTTTAATAGCTAATTAGCTCATTTTAGCTTAGGTTTCAGTGATTCTGTTATGTTTCTTTGTCATTTTTAATTTCCATTTAGCTTTATTATTTTTTTAAATAAAATATTAAATTAATATGACTAAATATGAATACATATACAAGGCTATTAATTCAATTGCCTTCATTTGTATTTAGTTTTAGATTTGTTAACAATAACAATACTGTATTATTAAAACCAGAGAGAAATAAAATGTCATATGGCAGGTCATATGTTGCGGTATCCTAAGGCTTACTCATCAGACCGTGGCAAATGAGACACAGGTACATCCCTGCACTTTCACTGCTCTGACTCTGACACGGCCCTGTATCCTGCTGTGATTCAGCAGTTCTTCTTTGCGCCCTGCATGATGTCACCAGCCCTGGCACACAGTGGCATCTCACATAGAGCCATCACTCTCTGTTTTGGAGGGACGCTCTTGTTCGCTTAAATCATCTATTGGATTCAAGAGGCCTGAACTCTGTGGGTGTATGCGTGTGAGCAAGTACAGTGTTCTCCAAAGATCTAAGACTGAACATCTGAGGCTGTATTAAAGAAAATACTTGTCTTGATTCTTGATTCTGTGTGCCAGGAAAATGACATACATTTAAATTAGGAGGAACTATTAAATGTTCTGCACTGTTTTAGGTTACAACCAAGTAAATGTGTGACACTGATCATTTGACTCTGTTAGTTAAGCTAGATGTTCTTCTTCCACTGAAGCACAAGATGCTCATTGAATCATGCTGGAGAACATGATTGTCAGGTTTGACACAATTGTGGAATACTCCACCCAAAAAATGACATTCAGTCATCATTTACTCACCCTTATGTAATTCCAAACCTGTATGAGTTTCTTTCTTCTCTGGAACATTAAGATTTATTTTTGTCCATAATGACAATCTATGATGGGTTTAGAATATTCCTCAAAATTGATCATTTTAAGCCTCACAGAAAAAACAACCGAATACAGGTTTGGAACAATATGAAGGTGAGTTTACCCTATAAAGTAAAAATAACTAATATTGAGACATTCTTCAATTTGTGTGATTTTTTTAACATTTAAATAGTTTGAGCTTGTATACACAATTAACCAGATGCATCTCTTCAAATGTCGCTCAAGCCAAAGGCTCTCAAATCTAAACAGAGCCTGACAGAAGCGCACGCTCTGTCCTCGTGCGGTTTAAAGGAGAATGGCGAGCTCACAAGAGTTTTTGAGAAGAGACTACTGGGCTGGCATTTGGCAGCCATTTGTGTTGCTGTGTAAACGCTGTATTCCAACCATTCCTGTATGAATGCACACAGAACGTGGGATGGGGGTCTGGCTCAATGTGTTCCATTGTGTGCCAAAGCCACTGAGCATGCAGTTACTGGTTGCCACTCATTGTGACAGGGTTTATGTATCTGCGCTGCTACCAGTCTCTGTCTGTCTTAGTTATTCTGAGGAAAAGCAAAAATAAGGCACCTTAAACTGTCAAACTGCTGCATTGCATTATTATCAGCTAACATGATATTTTTGTAACAAAATATGATCTTGTATACTTCTCACCCTCAGCTTACATCATCATCCTAAAATGGGGAGTGCTATTGGTCCCCCTTATAAACATCCTGCCCATGGTCACAGCACAACAGCGGAGGGGGGGTGTCTGTGCGGATTAGAGTCAGAGGCCGTCAGTGAGGGGAATGGAGATTATGTATGACGGGTGCAGGGCATCACAACAGGCCGGCAGGTCCTGACCTGACACCCTAAAATCACAGCTGTCCAGAAAACAGCATGCCATCTTACAGAGCTTCCCTTTCCCAGCAACATATGATGACACTGTTGGTTCACTCTATATTTACATAAAACAAGTTTATTTTTTATTTACTGAATGTTTTGTTGCTCACTAAAGGACATTTTTATGTTAATGATGGAGCACAGAAAAAGGTTTGTATTCCCAGACTTGATTCCTAGGTATTTTCTGACATTACAACCAAACTATGTGTAAATGTATCATGTATCAAAATAACAAAAACAACAAACCCCTTAAATGTCACCCCCTTTTATGAATATAAACATAAATGTGCACTATTTTAACTTAAACTCTTAAAATTCATTAACAAATACATTTTATAATATGATTTTAAAGTACCATGTCCATGGTAATGCAATGCCTGATTATTTTGAGGTTTAAAGCTTTCAGTTGATATATAATTTATGATTATCACTGAAACACGATAGGGAAAAGACTTTTTGTGACAAAGGTCAGAACTCCTGTTTTATGATGTGGATTTTGACTTAGTGGTAGCCTTAGACCTTTATAAAAATATATAGTTTGTTAAGAGACCAATGTAAGTTCTATATATAAATATATACAATTAGGTTATAATAACATTTGTAGATTTTAAAATGTTGCCGCTCATAAAAATTGTATGATTAATGATCATAATCCATCAGAATAGGTATATTATAGATTGTTTTGCAAAACCAAATCAATAAAAATATACAGTAATATTTAAGAGTGATTTTATTTTATTTATACAGGCTTTTGTTTGAGAGGAACATTATTATTTACCAGTGTATTATTTATGTGGTTCATAAGACCATTTACATGTTAAAGCACATTTGTTAAAGAAAACATTTGCAGAATGTATTAATCAGTGGTATATTTAATCCTGATTTTTAAAAGCAAATCAATCTTTAAACATAGCAGTCCCAGTTTACATGCAAAAATAAGAAAATACATACAAGAATACAGACCCAAGAAGGGCACCTCCTTGTCCTTCACACCAGCTTTACCTGAACAAACACTTCTGACATTTGTTCATGACCTGTATGCAAAGCAAACAAAGCCAGTGCAAAGAAGGAGATAATAACTGAATAAGGAATAAGACTTAAGGGGGGTGTGGTCAAAGTCTCCTCTGTCCCTCTAGAATTCAACAATTCAGAACATCATACGAGGAAAAGAGGCCATGCGGGAGTAGATTCGTTTCATAACACATACGAACGTCTCCCACCGTCCCAGACATCCACACATGACCCTCAATGCGTCGGTTCCTCATAGTGTGTACCATTTAAATAGCATTTTACAGAATGACGCATGTCCATGAGGCATGTTGAAGAGGTGCACTGCAGAGAGCCGAGCACGCGATGCACAGACCCAGTATGAATGAGAACAATGCGATGCGACGAGACAAACTAGAACGCGCTTGATGCAATCAAACCAGCTTCGTTTATTATAACAGACGCGTTCTGGTGTGTCGCGTCGCTCGCTTGCAGTTAATATGGGGTGTAACGCTCAAAACGTCCTTTATAAGGAACCTCGCACGATTTCATCATCCCACAATGTCTACAATGTTGAAGCAATATGTGGCACTGTATTGAAGTTATGTAACTAGTAGTTTTCTATAGAGGTTTGCTGCTGCGGAGGACACCTGTCCTGAGCATCCAAACTGCGGCAGTGCCCAAACAAAGAAATCTCGGCAGGTCGACGTGTTTTGGGAACGTTTGGGAACGAAAGAGCGATGAGTCATGGACACTCTTTATTTACATTGCGCGATTATCTCGCGTGTAAGTAACAATAACTAACGCCTGTCAAGCAGAGACTGCGACTGCATCACAATCTACGCGTGCGCGCCGATTCGTTTTGTCTTCATTACGCGTAGGCTATTTTCATGCATAGACATATCCTATAGTGATGTTGTATAATGTGAGCGCTAATGACAATGTCAAAGTGCACTTACCCGTTGTTGTTGTTTTTAAAATTCAGTACGCTGTAGTGTTGGCCGATGTGCAGAGTCAGATCCGCCCTCTCGTACAGTGCGCCTCTGTGATCGCAGGGCAACGCTCCGCCCCTTATTTCTCAAGACCAATCACAATTCAGGAAAATTGTACTCGTTCCGCTATTCAACTATGTTGCACTTGGACTTGAGAATCCTCTTGGTACTTACATACGTCCCCTACCGGTATTGATAGACAGCTAATGGACACAATGAGTATGCTGATGACAGATGAGAGGCAGAGAGATTCACCAATCAATACATCAGCAGCAGCGCACTGAAATTGCACTGAATAGATCTATTTGGGCATCAGACCGATGACATTGTATTGAGGAACATCAGACTGTCCGATGAGACGTGATACACTTGTAGTTTCCTGTCCTTTATGGGAAAATGCATTTGAAAATCCCCTGAACGTAACCTTATACATTTATGACACCCTTACAAAAAGAGGCTGCGAGTGTAAAAGAGCATCAAGTGTTGCGGCAGGACGGAATTCCTCTATTGTGTTGTTTATCCGGTTCTGGAACATGATTAAGGAGCATAAATATAAAAATATAACAATAATAGGCTAAGTGCAGGACTCCCTTTATTTTTGTAAATGGGTGTGACTCTTTCTACTGGTTTCCTATTACAGTGACTGAACCTGCGTTTCATTTTGAGAACGAGGCTTGAATACACATTTCTATTAATTTTCCTTCTTGTCATATATATATATATATATATATATATATATATATATATATATATAGCGGTCTTAAAGCCATATTGCCAGGTTAAACTGTGTTTACTGTATGGACATTTTCGTTTTTAAATAGTTAGGTGAGCCTTCTTATACTTGTTTGATGCTGAAAAGATATTTCAAAAGACAGTTATAAATTAGGTTGAGAGCAAAACAAGAAGTAGCAATAAGCAAAAGGATATACATTACTTTTAGTCTCACAGCGACTTCCTGTTTTTATTTAGCAGTGGTAGACTTTCAGTTTCCCCTATGGGCTGAATCAACTGACATAAATATCAAAGCCTTGAAAATGGATTTCATTGGTGTTTGCTGGCAGCAGCGCTGCAGAGGTGGTGACATTTAGAAAAAGGAAAAAACATTATTTTTGACACCAGAGAAACACAGGGAAAGGCTGACTGCTCTTTCATTCAGTCAGATTAGACGCCCTTCATAAACTTCAAAAGACTTGTGAATTATGTAAATTGATTTATTCAGTGTGAATTTGATTATAAGTTAATAAGCGAAAAATATGCACAATAATCAATTTATAGTAAGCTAACAATAAATATTCCTACTTAGGATTGCAATAAATTACGTTATAATACATATGAACATTTCAAGCTATACTCTTTCTGTAAATCACATTCCTTATAAATATCTTTCACATTTATACTATGGCTTACTACTGGATGTGTTTGGCATGAACCAGTGCTAACTGATTATATTATGTATTATATATGTAAATTTCAACACTAATTGCACTAATGATATGGATTATGATCAAAATGGATTTTCATTCATAAATTGTCTAAATCACATTTAACACATTTTGACCCTGCGGCCAAACTAATGATTACATATTTAGATTGATAACATGTTCTCAAGGGAAAATCTGTGCGATGAATGGCCTTGAAAGATAAAAACACATGCTTTCAGTCATGGCATGTTATTCAGCAGGATTCACCGCCGTTCCCTGGAATCACTCACTCTGAGGTAATTTCAGCGAGAGATGAGCTTCGGGTTCATCCACCTGAGATAAAATTTCCATATGACCATTTAAACCCTAATAAATCATACTCTGATGGGACTTTCCAGTGTATTGCTACACTATGTCCAAGGCTTCCAAACAACAATCGATTCAACACAAAACCACACTGTTAAATATACTGATATGCTAATACAAATCATTACATAGACGCATCAAAATAACAAGAAAACACTTTTGTAAAATAAAACGTTTTCAGTGAGAGGCAGGTAAAAACCACAAGTACTGTTAGACCAGCTAACACGAATGTACCAAACTACAGGGACATTAATGGTGCCTCTACTTTTTGAGGTAATTAATATGAACCTGAAGTAGAAGGTCTTTAAAACATCCTGCAAACATTGATGTGGTCCATCAGAATGCATGTATTGTTTTCCACTGAGATGCTGAATAAAAGTTTTAATCTTAACACCCAGGATTAGAGCCATGTCGTTTTTGGATTGAGGAATCATCCTCTGTGTGACGTTGCACTGGCAATGATAGGCGTCTTGAACACTCCAAATCTAACCTCAGTCCAGATCGTGCATGGTGAACACTTCCAATAGGCTCCGCATCTAAAAAACTATAACTACCTCGATCAGCTCTGTCTGTATGTTGGTGATCTGTGTGAGCTGTAAGGTAATCAGGGGCATTTGCTGCATTTTCATTGTGGCCCATGCTATGTGGCCATCGTCCTGTATAAGCCCCAGAAGGAGTCTCAGATGAGGGCTGCAAGGAGGAGTCCAGGAGCTGGAGCTCCATTGCACCTGAAAGACTTTCACTGGACTTTTTGGGACTGTCAGCAAAGTCGTGGGGGTCAAGTATCTAGGAAAAAATCCAAGAATTAAAGACTCAAATGAGATTAGATGAAAACTGATGGCAGTGGTTTGAATGTTTCTGAAATACCTGAGAGAGAATGGCTGGTGTTTCTGTCTCTAAAGGGTTAACGGGATGGACCAGTTTCTGGCCTGGTTTGGGTGGATTTGGAGACGCTTCTACAGGGGATGTCACAGAGCTGTAGGCTGGTGGAACCAGCACCATCTGCCTCTGAAGCAACTGCATTATAGCTCCCATGTCTGTTGACATGCGCTTCTCCAATCTTTGAAAAAAATAAAAATAAATGTGACAAGCACAGCTCAAGGTACATGAATAAAGAGTAAAGGATAACAACACTACTGCAGTGGGATCTCACCGGTGGAGCTGTCTCTGCATCATTTCCAGTCTATTCTCTACTTCTGTGCATTGCCGATGGGTAACACTGTGCAGGACAGTATTAGAGGGCACCGAAGACGAGGGTAAAGACATGCTGTGGCTGGGTACTTCCTGGTACTGATGGCCACGACTGTCCCCCCAGAAGCTGAAGATGTTAGAAACCCCAGAAAGAGCACCTAATGTAAGATAAGAGTAAAATTACATTTACACACGCACATGTTGTCCCTGAATATCCTGATGACTTATTTTACTGGAGCATCAAGCACCATGAGTCTTCTAGAGTCAATAGATTTGTGTGAAAAGCATATTGTTGTCATACAATGAAAACCAGCCCAAATGATTCATTCATGAATCATATCTGATTTTGGAGTTCTCACTGAATCAACAATCGGGCCGTAATGGTTAATAGCTCAGTGGTTTGAAATAATATCAGTGAATGATGACTTATATTTTACAATATCTGTGTGGTGCTTATGCATCCTTTTGGAAGCTTGAAACCCTCAAAACCTTTAGGCTAAGAGTGACTAAGAGTGAGAGGTGTGCTCTGATTGGCCAGCTATCCAGTGCATTGTGATTGGCCCAAATACCGCAAGCATGTGGCAGAAATGTCACTCCCTTTACTATAAGGTAATGCCAGTGCTGTGACAAACAACATAGTTTCACTTTCACAACGACACACAACGAGTCCAACAACCGGCAGCAACACTACAGCGAGAATAGTTTCGCATTCTTTCTTTGCCTAAACATTTGGGCGGTGTTATGAAAACACACCCCCACTTTGTGATGTAGCAAAGTTTGGGCGTGTTTAAACAAGCCCTTTTAGGGGGATGTGTACAAGTCATAATTTTAATGAAGAATATCTCTTTGGTTTTGAAACTTTACAGATCTTCTTTATTAACAAAGAGCTTGTAACACTCTAAAGAGAAAGGAAAATTTGAAATTGCTTCATGTGACCCCCTTAAAAGTGTTAACTCTGCCAAAAAAAGAGAAGAACCTTCTGTCATAATTTCCTCACCTTCATGTTGTTTTCTATTTTTCTTTTTACTCATCTTTGAAACATAAAAAGATGTTTTAATAAACTGTGAAAGATTTAGATTCAATGTAAATCCACATGAATCAAACTGTTTAATCCAAGTCTTCATCATTTTATAAAGAGATATAGTTAGATTTTTATTCACATTAAAACATTGATCAGCACATACAGAGCATCAAATGTGGTGTTTGTGTCTCTTCAGGTAAGACTTTTTTTTTCAATTTGTATGGATATCTTTTATATCTCTTGATGAGTCTTTCGAAGCATCAAAGTTTCAATCGAGGGACAAAAAATATCTTCATTTATGTTTCAAGGATGAAGGATGAATGGATTTGGAATGAGATGAGGGTGAGTAAATTATGAAAACTTACGTTTTTTAGCTGAACTAACTTCTCAACTGAAAATAAATTCAGTTATGTCATTCAAATGAACATTAATGTTAAGACCTTAATTCTTTTCCTCATAATTTTTTTCCTAGTCCACAACGCTTATATAATACACCTACTGTAAATTAGACAGTAAGCCAGTATTAACAGGAAAGAGATTAGTCACAGTCACATGATCAGAATCTTACCTGACAGTGCATTGAAAGAGTTGCTGCTGTTGTGGTTCTTGTCTCTATTAGCGTTGCTGATGCTAGTGATACAGCTCTGAGATCTGTCTACTATCGCAGTGGGCCGTCGAGTCTCTTCCTCTTCATCACTGCTGGATTGGGAGGCAAAAATATCTGAGTCCTGATGAACAGATTGTCTATCCTTGGGCTGCTTGCTTGAATTCTGACTTCTGAAATTCGTCTTGCTGAGATTTTCTTCAGTCTTCTCTGTATCTGCTACTAAGAGAAATTGCAGTAGAGATGAAATCCAAGAATGTCAAACAATCTAGAAGCTATCACACAGTGTTTGCTCTTACCTCGTGGGATAGAGCTTCTTTTGGACTGGAAGAACAGCTTTGCTCTCCGTGTGTGATGATCAAGACAGCCATGGTCAGAATCTTCAGTGTCACTGCTCATTGACCCAGCTTTAGTATTAGTCTGTTGAGAAGATAAAGAAGATAAAGATAAAAGCGCACCTACTATTAAAGTACTAGCATAAGAAAGAATATTGAAGAAAGCATGCACGAGTTTACATCTCTCAAGTTGAAGGTGATCTCTAGGTTGCTCCAGAAGTAGTCGGAAAACTCTGGATACATGTCCAAGACCTCCACAATATCATCTCTATGGATTTTATGCAGGTCACAGTATGTCAGTGCTCTCACATCAGAACTTGACTTTCCAGGACGCGCATATAAGTTAATGGGCTCTCCGAATATATCATTCTTGCCTGAGAATAAGCCAAAAGAAAGAGATTTTGAGTAACATAAGGTAAAAGACATTAAACACTTTGAATTCATATTTTCACCCAATTCTATTTTTGCAATATAAGGCAGAAACAGTATAGAGCCGGTCACACTCCACTTTTAATTCAAGTGATTTCATTTTTAAAAAGAGTCCGCAGGGTGTGACGTCATACCACAACGTTTGAGGGACTGAAGGAACTTTGCATGCTAAAAGTCTAGTGTGACCATGGCTTAAGAGTAGAATGCAGTATGCTAGTATGTACGCTAATGTAGTAATACATTTTTAGAAAACAGATGTTTTTTAAGCATCAACAACAGATGGTGCTGTGTGTCATTAAAAGAATCCTAGCATGAAAAATATAAAAATGTCCACACGATGGAGCCATACAACAACAGCTTTCTTATTTCTCAAACATCTCAAGTGCACCAAGAATGAATACTGTAAAATAAAATAAAATAAATCACAATACATTTAAAATTAAATTGTTTTATTGTTCAAGTTTATCTAAAAGTACTCTAATGGTGGATAGAAAAAATATAGTATCATCATTAAATGTTATTAAAGATGAAAAGATATTCATACATGACTAAATAACGTTTATCAGAGCTGTCTCTGAGTACCAGCATGCTTCTGTTTCTCATATACAAACAAGTAATCAAATTATTAGAAGTCAACAGAGCAACATACATATTGGTTGAAGCTCATGTGCAAAAAAATATAAAGATGTTTACTCTTACTGAACATAAAAATTCATGAAGGACATATTTTCCCTATTTTGTTAAAGCACATTGCCAAATAAAAAGTATTAGCTAATACATAGTTTTATCCAGTCTGTTTATTTAATGTAATCTAATGCTGGGTAGAAAAGATGATAAGCGTCACCGTAATAGAATGTATACAAATTCTGGATAATATTTATATTATACAGATTTTGTATTTTAGGAAAGTTTTTTGAGGGGGAAGAGCTCCATGGAATGCCCTAATATATGCATATGACCACAATGAGATGGTCAGATTCTTTTTTTCTCTCTTATTGATTTACCACTCACCTAAAATGGCAACTACCACATCTCCCTTTAAGATCTCAATGGAGCCGCGAGAAATGAAGTAAAGCGCTGAAATGACATCACCAGCATGGACCAAGGTGTCTCCGGGTGGAGCGTGTGTAGTCTTGAACTTCATAGCCAAAGCACGTAAACAACCTTTAGTGGAGCCCTTGAAAGCTTTACAGTTCTGCAGCAGCGTACGATTCAGATGCAAACAGATGTCTGCCTGTAAGCACTCTGGGAACCCCTTCAGCACCTGCAATGTGATAAAACACAGGTTAATGTGATAAATGGTACCGCATTATGTGCTCTGTCATGTGTGTATGCAAAAATTAACAAAGTGGAAAAAAATAAGAGTACGCCCAGGTGTTCACAAGAGGGCTATTCTGTATGTGGCTCTGTGACTCACAGCATTCATGTCAATGCCGTTAGTGTAGGACCAAGCGTGCTGAAAATACTCCTCCAGCCTTTGCCTGAGTGGGTTGGGGATCTGGTGGAAACGGATGAACTCTCGAACCCGCAGCATCTGAGTGTGGTAACGCGCCGTGCCAGAGTACAGCCTCTGGATGATGGCTGACACGTTTCCAAATATGCTAGCATACATCAGTGCTGTGACCAGAACACACAAACATTGACTTTCAGAGAAGGGTGTTAGATGAAACATACCTGGTCTGAATTTTTTATGCAGATGAGGCAGTGTGTAAACATGATTGACACAAAATGAGGTCATATTTATTTTCTAACATATGCAAAAACATTTTTGGACTCAGTGTGCCATGAATACACATGAATAAGTCATCAAAATGGCCCCAAAAAGGCATGTCTACCAGTCAAGTTTACTATTATTGTTTCTTTATAAGTAGGCCTTTATAAGACCACAGAAATTTAGTTTTATTGAAAGTTTAGACCTGGGTTTTTTTAAGCAAAGAGCCTCAAATATCATAATCTCCTTGTGAGGGACCCCCTTCCTAAGATATAAGGGTAGCTATATATTTTCATGTATAAAAACCTATTTGTGTGTAAAAATATTACAATATTAATCCTAAAAAATAAATAAAAATTTACATTGAATATTAAAATGATTATACATTATATTAAATATTTAATAATTATTTTATATTATATTTAAATATAAATATTTTTGTGATATTATACACTACTGTTCAAAAGTTTGGGGTCAGCAATATCACTTTATTTTTTAGTTATCAGAGCTTTCAAAACAGAAATTCACATCCACTCAGCATGCTTGTTATCCTCATAAATAATGAAAACATAACAAGATGTCAACAGACCCACACATATATTGGTTAAAGCTCATGTGCATTAAATATAAAGATGTTTACTCTAACCGTACACAGAGGAAGCATACTTCAAAATTTGTATGTAATGTTGAAAATATTACTGATCATGTAAATATGAAATAAGCAAATATCAATATCATAACGAAAGTCGCTTGCATTTTTCAAGACTGTACTAGCTGATCTTTGCAATAATTTGTGTGTATTACGACCAACAATTAAATTTTTTGTGTGTATGTGAATATTTTGCTCACGGGATGGACTAGAGCAATGGCAGCTGGAATATCAGCTTTGCCATGACAGAAATATATTACAATGTAAAATATATAGAAAACATACAGGAATATATAGAAAGCATACAGGAAAAAAATGCCTTTTGAATGTACACCTACACGATGTATTAATGCCAGAGAAAAAACTTCCATTACAGTGGACCTCATACAGTATTACCCAATTGCAAATTCCAAATTGGAAAAAAAGAAGTCAGTTCTGCTAACATTTAAATGAACACTAACCTCCAATAAGCATGACACAGATAGAGAAGATCTTCTCAGAATTGGTGTTTGGGGAGACGTTTCCAAACCCCACGCTGGTGAGGCTGCTGAAAGTGAAGTATAGGGCAGTGACATATTTATCTTTAATAGACGGTCCTGACGCAGGGTTCGTCTTATTATACGGTTTCCCCAGCTGTTCACCCAAAGAATCAAGCCAACCGATCCGAGACGGGCCGCTCCTCTCCACATTCCCAATAGCATACCAGATGCAGGCCAGCCAGTGAGCAATTAGTGCAAAGGTGCACATGAGGAGAAAGAGCACCGCGGCTCCATACTCAGAGTAGCGATCGAGTTTACGTGCCACACGCACTAATCGCAGCAGCCGAGCAGTCTTCAACAGACCAATCAGAGTCGTTGTCTATCAATACAGGAAAACAATGAGGATTCAAATGTTAAAAGATGTTTAGCAGA
The DNA here is from genome assembly GCA_032357445.1 of Enteromius radiatus. Classification (NCBI taxonomy): domain Eukaryota; kingdom Metazoa; phylum Chordata; class Actinopteri; order Cypriniformes; family Cyprinidae; genus Enteromius; species Enteromius radiatus. The sequence goes on along the minus strand of JAUCMS010000044.1, from coordinate 7,932,308 downwards.
AGCTATAACAGCATCATAAAAAATAATACTCCACTCAAAAATTACAATTCCATCTAGTTTATTTCAATAACAATACAGATTTGAAGACATTTATCAATAAATCACTTGTTTACTAATGGATGCTCTGTGGTGAATGGGTGCCGTCAGAATGGGAATTATTATGGATAGTACACTTGTATTTAAGCCAGATGTAATGGTTAGAAGTTACAAATGTCTTGATGGATTTTATTATTACTCATTCCTACGACACCCATTGACTCGAAAGGATCCATGGGTGGGCAAGTAATGTAATAATGCAAAATGTTTCCAAATCTGTTCTGATTAAAAAACAAACTCATCTAAATCTTGGATGGCCTAAGGGTGAGTAGTTTTAGCAAATCTCCATTTTTCATTAAAAAACTAAATGAGTTCACTCACGTCTTCTACAGAGCGATAAATGAGCAAGTCGAAAGGAATGGCAGCCACCATGTCAATGAGGAACCAGCCTTTGAAATAGTGGATGGCTATTCGGCCGGGCTGACTGACCACTTCATCATTGCTGTTCACGTAGGTTGTGCGAAAGTTAATCACAATGTCCACTACGAACATGATATCCACAATGAGGTCCACCACGTTGAGTGGACTGCATGAGTAACCGCAGCGCTGCATGGCAGCCTCTTCCTCATCGTTGAGCAGGAACGACGCCGAATAAGGTGTAAAGATGGCTGTATAGATGACTAGTAGCAAGATGACCCAGTCCCAGACTGCTTTGAAGGGGCTGTAGTGTAAAATAGTCCATTTGTGGATTCGGGGAGCCTGGAGCTTATACTCAGGAAGGACATCTGCACCCAGAGACAGCACCTGAGGATAAATATACTTCACAATGAGAGCTCCTTTCAGATTAATGTGATGAATTATGACTGTTTAGATGTATATGTGCTTCAGAAAGCATTTGGACAATTACAATGACATTATATATATAAATATATATAATGTCATTGTAATTGTCCAAATGCTTTTGCTGCTGATTTTCAGCAGAGAAGGTGTATTGTTTTAAACAATCAATGACTATTTTTTGAAAGAATTTAATAGTTTTTTAAAGCAAGGATACATTATACTGTTTAAAATTAAATTAAATTAATTAAAGTTTAATTATGTTTAAAATGAATACTGTTCTTTTGAACCTATTATTCATCCAAGTTTCATGGTTTTTACAGAAGCAGAAGCTCCTTTTTTTATGATTTATGAAGGATCACGTGACAGTGAAGTAATGGCTTGAGAAATTTCAGCTCTGCTATCACACGTTGCACTTTATATTCAATTGGAAAAAAAGTTATTTTGAATTTCAAGGTGCCATAGAATGCATTGAGAGAATATTTTAAATTGTTGTCTGATATGTACATAGAAGGTATGTAGCTTAGGTA
>JAUCMS010000044.1:7915421-7930805 GCA_032357445.1 Enteromius radiatus | reverse complement strand
CCTGCGGGATGGGAGAAGACACAAAATCAATGCATCTCTATTATCGTGCGGGAATAAATTCTCAGAGTTTTGCGGGTGCAGGTGGGAGTGGACATACATATTGCGGGTGCAGGCGGGAGTGTAACACACACGTTGCGGGAGCGGGCGGTAATGGTCAGAAATTTGGCGGGCAGGAGTGGGATTAAGAAAACAGTTCCACGCAGGGCTCTACTTGGTAACAGTATTTTTAAAAAGTCTTACCAACTCTAACTTTTTAAGGGTATATTGTAGCCTACAATTGTATAAACAATTTAATATATTTGATTTTAGTATAATACAATCAAAGCTTGAAGATTTGTGTCCCCATTTCTTCTGCAAAAAAAAATGTAAAAAAGACAAAAAAAAAAAAAATTTGTTCTAATTTTTTTTTTTTTACTTACTTCTAGGACATAAAGATTTTCTGAGATGATTTTATAAACAGTTGTAAAAATGTTCACAGTTTTTGTAGACCAGCCAGTTAAACCAGAAACTGTTTAGTCCATTTTCCCCATTTTTCCAAACCTTTTACAAAGCTCGCTGCAGGACAGAAATATTATCATGTTTCTGACAGGAACTGAGTGGGTTGTTACTCAGTGTGGGTGAAGTAATGAAGCTGTGTTTAGTCTTTGAGATATCCACTGAGTACACATCACTGCAGGGAGAACATTAATGCTTTACACTTGTAAACACCCTCTTAGGCAGCAAACTCCTCTCATTATTTTTTCCAGGCCCCTAAAGAGGTGACCAGTGTTTACACATTTGCTCAAAGCTCCAGTGAGAGTTTAATCACTTTTACTTGCAATTTACTGCCCTGCACCAATTATAAACACACCAACTTTTCTTCAGAACTCGTAGGTACTAATATTTGAATGTACAGTATAGTACTTCAGATCAATTTAATGTAAATTAAAGTTCAAATGGCTTTCTGTTTGACGACAGCCTTGAACTTATTCTACCAAAGGCTGGTGAAGCACAATCATAATTCATTTATGCTAATCTAATACTTCTCTTGCTCATTATGTACCATTAGGATGAAGAAATACATCCGCAGCAGACTGAAAAGCAAGTGGGAGAAAAAACAGATCTTCTAGACTTAATTTGTTTATGGAAATCAAAGTCAGGCTATTTTCTTAATCAAAAGACCTTACCCCACTGATGCTTGTCCTCACAAATAACACCTGCACTAAACACCTCATAAAATCTAAATCTCAGTTAGCTTCCAGATTAATTATATTTAATTCATGCTTCTATTTAAAAAATCTATGAAAAGGCTGGTGTAGTTTCCATCCACTCATTAACTTCAATAATAAGCAAAACATGGACAGACAACAACGACTAACCCTCTAAACTAATAATCCACATGAATAAATACATATTTCAGCCTTAAAGTCTCTGGCTGCTCTTACCTCTCTGCTCTCCTGGTCAAGAATGGGACTCGTCTTGTCCCAAAAGCGGAGGCTCTGGGAGCTTTGTGTGCAAGGCATGTGTGTCTGAAGTGAAGGCTGAGGCTGAACAGAAAGAGCACAGGACTGGAAGAGCTTGTTCAATGGCTTCAGCACCAAGGTCAGAATCATGATCCACAAATAATCTTCCGAACGCCACTGCTCACGGCTGAAGTGGCAGAATCCCTGACTCCTCTAGTAGTCCCGGAGAACGGTGAGCTCAGGAGCTGCTCTCCAGGAACTACCCCCCCCTATCTATGCTTTTTTTCTGCTGACTTCTACTTCCATTTAGTGGTTGCTTCTCTGATATCTTGCAGTCCTTCTACTGCTGTGCTCTGTGCTGTTCAACTATTGCTTAAAAAAATGCAAACGCTTTGAGGCAAAGTCATATTTGAAACTGAAAGTCTTGTTTGTGCTACTGCTCTGATTGAGATGCAGTACGGCTGTCAGTCACTTAAATATACATACACAGAGATAGAGAGAGAGAAAGAGAGAGACCATTGAAAAAGGACGCACCAAACTTGTGATTCAATTGTTGCTTTTTTTCAATACAAAATAACAGTTGTTGAGGAAAAAACTGAACTTATATATGGCTATTTACACTACATACAAACTAAAATAGATCATATTGGCATATTAGGACAATTGAGTCATTTTTATAAAGATGTTTAGAGAAAAACATTACTGAGGTGCATCTTGAGACAACGGCACTGACATGTTTTAAGATCCGTCAGTTCAAGTTTATTTGAGTTGAAACAGCCACGACTTACATTTTAGTGTAGGACTAGGCTTAAGCTAAGGAAACAAACATAAATGCATTGATACAAAATTGCTAAATTTGACAAAACATTAAATAGTGTGACTTCTTCTCTTGAAGTTCACCTATTAAGCTGTTCTGTAAAAATTGCTAATTGTATTTTATCTAAAAAGCTTTTTTTCCCTTGATTTATTAATATCCAGTGTATAGGAGGAGTTAACTTTGAGACCTTCAATCAATACTTCAGTTCTCTTGAAGATGAACCTGCAGAAATGCATTACCATTATTGAATTTCCGTCAGCTCATATAATAAATTAAGCCAAAATCCTTCTGTGTTCCTCATCTCAAGGCCTGATTTACCCAGTGCTGATTACCCAGCATCATCTTACATGAAATTACAAGGCTGCTGTCTCCAAAGAGAACTTTTCCTGCAGATTTAATTGAACCTTCCCTCAAACATAACATCAAGTGGGATGATTTTTGCACATAAAACTTATACACACACACACACATATATATATATATATATATTTTATATATATATATGTATGTATGCATATATATAATTCATTGTAACAATGCTATGGTAAATGCAGCTTGCAGACATTTTTTATGCAACTGCTGTAAACAATTCACTTCATAATTCAAATCTGCTGCTTGCATTTCCATATAGTCAACTGTTATATTTCACGTCATGTTTAATTTCTAATTTCTAGTCTCCCAAAATTGGTGACAAATATATTTGGCTCCTGTGGCATGATCACACTGTCCTTGGGAATTAGCTGTGTGTGTGTTTGCCGGGTGAAGGGGTGGACATGTCTGTCCAAGGCCAGTGTGAGATGAGATGATCACAGCAGGGATAGGAAAGGGAGAGGACATGAGGGTGAAGGAACCGGCCTTGGGACTCAAAATAGCCTTCTGGGACAGAACTGCAGTGAAGCTCTAACAAACCATGCTCTACTTGCTCCTTGTTCACTGACTCACCAGACAATTTACAGCTTTGATCTACAGCCAAGACGTCTATTACCTCTATGCAGTGAAACCTGAAGTAGACACGCTTTTAATTTATCAGATTGGCAATATGTTGGCAAGAAACCTGTGTTTTATCATATTTATCATAAATCATGTGAAAACCCATATCAGGTAACCACTAATTTAAAGAAATATTGTATTCATTCGCATTATGTACTTTTATTTTGGATGTGATTAATTGTGTTTACTTGGTTGAGAGCACTAATATATATATATATAATATATAGGTAAAAAATTGTATATAGGTAAAAAAACTGATCTTCCTGTAACCTTTGCTCTTTTTGACAAAACATTAACCTATGCTATATCCCTTGTGCACTGTTTCAGGCTTATACATGCTTCAAGATGAAAACTTTCATGATCTCCTACCTCGCACCAGCTGTCCAACAATGGCATGAAATAAAGCCCTCGCACAGAAAGACCCTCCATTAAAAGACCATTAATGAGGTACATAAAAATCTCCCTTAAATCAATTAACAGGTACAAGGTTTAGACATATTGAACTGAAGAAAAGAGCTGTCATTTGAAACATAGATGTTAATCTCACAGGGAAGCAGTCAGAAAGGGCAACCATTGACCAAGGAAGCTACAGGCCCATAGGGCACTACCATTTGCAGTGAGCGATTGTCTCAGTGCCTCACAGGCGGTGGTGTGGCAGTCAAGGGCATCCTTGTGTTGAGATGAATGTAGGGTGCTTGACCTGACTGCTGTGACTGTGGTGAACAGAGCCCAGTTCTGACACCACTACACCAATCTTACACGCCACCAACACAAGGATCTGGGCAGAGACAAATGCCAGTGTTCTGTCCTGTGCCAGTGTTCATGCTCTGTGTTTTCATCACATTAAATATAGGAACAGGCACATCCTACTGTAACCATTTACAGGGGATAGTTCACCTCAAAATGAAATTCTGGAATCCTTTACTCAATTGTTGACTACTATTTTGGGTGAAACTAATAATGTGAAATAATTCAGTCATTTTAAAAAGGAAAAATGCAATCTTTTTTTATTTTTATGAATGTACTGAAGTGAATATGAAAGGTTAACATTCACATTTTGTTGACATTCAATAGTGCAGCAATTCCTGTAAAAATTCACTCCAGTATCTCAATACTAGAGACAAATCACACACAGTCTACCATTAGATTACAATTGATTTCAAAAATCAATGTTTCCTTTTACTTAAAATATGCAGAACATTACGCAATTAGTAGACTATTTAACTATTTATAGACTTGAGATTACCTATACTTCAACACTACCGTTAAAATATTTGGAATCCTAAGATTTAACAAAAAATTGTTGAAAGGTGTTTTTATTTTCAACAAGCATTTAACTGAATTTTGGTGATGTAATGGAGCCACCAATCACTGCGCCTCCAGCGAAACTATAAGAGCTGTGTTGGACTTGAAGCAGCACTGACTAGAGATCTTCACAGAGGACCCGAGACCTGAATACCCGAGACCCGACATATAGTTGTTTGCTTTGTAATATGTGCCGATCGGGTACAGTCAGGTCTGTGTCTTCACAGCCGGGTTCGGGTCCAAGTAGTACATTTAAGGTAGTTCTCAGGTCTTCACAGGTTCGGGTACCACTGTAAAATAAAATACGGGTCCAAGGTCAGTTTCGTCCAGCACATTTACGGGTCTCTTTGGGTTTGGGTACATATTTTTGGACCTGTGAAGACCTCTAGCACAGACTGATCGCTGTGTGACATCAGTAGAGTGAGACCTATAGAGAGCAGATGCTCATTATGCTTTGAATTACTCTTGCGGTACTTTGATGTCAAACACTAATCATTCTGCGCAGTGCTGCTTCTAGTTGAACAAACACATAATAATTAGAGCGCATAAGCATCAGTGTTTATTTAAAAGAGACCAAGTGTATTTCCTGTGTATTTACTTTACACAGACTTTAATCAGTTTTAATGTATTTTAAAGCATATTCTATTCCTGTGATGGCACAGTCAAATTTCCCTTAGCCTTCAGTGTCTAATTATCCTTCATTCTAATATGCTGATTGGGTGCTCAGGAACATTTCTTATTATAATACATTAAAACTGTTGTGCTGCTTAATACTTTCTTTTATTTTAAGGATTTTATAAAGGGATAAAATATTTAAAACATCAGCATTTATTTGAAATAGAAAACCTCTGTAACATTATAGGTATTTTTACTATCACTTTTGATCACTTCAATGTGTTCTTGCTGAATGAAAGAATGAAAAAACAAAAAAATGAAATTCTAACTGACCCCAAACCTTTGCACAGCAGTGTATATCAAGTAGCAAAAACAAACAGTACCTTCCTTGGTAACTCACCTCTTGTGCGACAATACTAGAGATGCGAACAGCCCTCTTGACCCGTGTGTTTTTCCACTCATTGCTCCCTTGCGCCCCCTCCTGAGGAATACTGCCCCTGGCACTAAAGGACATAGTTCTGCCCCATACAGATACAGATAGCTGCCTAAATGCCACTGTTCATCTCACCTACTGCTCGCAGGAACAGCCAACACTCTCATCCTCTGAGATGGACCGCTTTGCATCGCTTTGCATCTCTTGAGTGACTTCCAATAAAAGCCTGACTGGTCTTCACATTCCTCTCACTTTTTCCATCCTTCAAAGTTGGAAAGCCAATCATCCAGTCTTTCAAGTCCTACTGCTGCTCAGCACCTTTGCCACTCACTCCAAGTGAATCAGTACAACGTGAATAACGTTGAATAAACGTGATTCAAAAATCAGAAAGGAGAATATGAAGCTGAACGGCAGCAGCATGGATCCATCGTCACACTGTCAGGGAAGCTGTTCCACTTTTTGCACGCTTTGCCTTTTAAAGAGAGTAAAGTGCCTGTGGTATCCCTCTCTCCCTCCCTCGCTTTCAGAAACACTGTGTTTGTGTGTGTTCCTCTCGCTCTTTCTCTCTCTCTTCTCTGTGGAATCCCACTCGGGAAGAGATGTAATTGCAGCTGGCTGTCTGATCCACCTCCTCGCTCTCAGTAGCCCAGCTGCAGGGCTTGATGGATATCCTCGGTTCCCATGATAAGCACAAACACGCTAAAAAAAATTCTAGATGCCCAGCTTCCAGGCATGTTACAGACCCTAACATGTAACATGTAAATATTTAATTTAATATAGTTTATGTTATATATAAATATATTTAAAATACAAACATAATATATTTTTCTCAAATATATGTAAACAAAATCAATCATAAGTGTACATTTTTTAAAATTGAGATTTATATATTATCTAAGAGCTGATTCTATTCTAATAAGCTTTCCATTGGTTTTATGGTATGGTTTGCTGTGATAGGACAATATTTATCCAAGATACAACCAGTTGAAAATCTAAAGAAATCTAAATACTGAGAAAATCACTTTAAAGCTGTCCAAATTAGGTTTTCGGCAATGCATCTTACTAATAAAAAATTAAGTTTTAATAAATTTATGGTAGGAAATTTACAAAATATCTTCATGGAACATGATTCTAATGATTTTTGGCATAAAAGAGAAATAATTTTTTTAGTTGGAGTTGCCAGCCCAGCTTACTGGTTGGCACTCCAGCGTCAGACTTTGTACTCTGTGTTTTGTGTCTGTTTTCATTCATGGACTCATTCACACTAACTCATGCCCCCGCCCTGCTCGTTTGTTGTCATGGTGTTTCATTGTTGTCTCCACCCAGTCTTACATGTATAAGTACCCCGGATGTCTTTGTGTATTCACGGTTCATTGTACTGTCATCTCATCTAGTGTTTTTCACTCGTGTTGTTTGTTCTCCGTGTTTCCCTGACTGGATATATCGTTGACGACCTTACTTGCCTTGGATTATTGTCTTTGCCTCGCCCCCCGGATTCTGTTTGTTGTCGAACTGACCCACGGACTCTGGATTATTTTATTGCCTCGCATCTGATATTGTTGATTGCCCTGTCTGTTTGTTCATGCTCTGTGTTTTCAAATAAACAGCCTGCGTGTGAATCCACATGTTTCCTCGTCTCTCAGCTCTTTCGTGACACAATGTATTTTTAGCTATTGCTAAACAAATGCAGACTTTTTTTTGGAGACTAATCCAAATGCAGGCTTTATTATTAAACACAGGGTCGAAACAGGCATGTCGTGGCAACGGTAAACAGGTGTATCAGAGGCAAAAACACAAGAATAGTCCAATTGGCATAGCAGAGGTCAGGCGAATGGCAAACAGTATCTAGAAGGGCAAGGCACGAGCGAAAATCCGGGGCAGGCAAGGTCGATAACAATCAATACAAACGAGACAATGGAAAGGCTTACAGAAGGGAAAACACCACAATGATCAGTGACAAGTACAACACAAACAACTCCTTAAATACAAGTGATAACAAGAGGGGAGAAGAACTAATGAGAAACCATAGCGACAAACAAGCTGTGAGGGGACAAATGTTCATAATAAATGTCCTTAACAGAGATTGGGTGAGACACGCAAACACTAAACACAGTCTAGACTGGAGTGCTCTCTGGAGGCTTCAGAGGATACCTCCAGTGATGATCCTGACAGAGCCCCTGAGTGGTTTCCAGACACTCCTAACAGAGTTCAGAGAGGCAATGGAGCAGAGGCAAGATGAGTAGGCCAGGAGCAATGGAGAAACTGTCACCCTTGTGAACCATGGCGGTCCAGATGGCAGTGACGCCCTCCAGGATTCTCAGGGTTAAGGAACAGCACTTCTGGCTGTGACTGGCAGACTGGATTTTCAGGGTTAAGGAACGGCTCTGATTCAGGATTCAGGAACTGGAATCCGCAGGGATCTGGACTGAACGTTCAACGGCCTTAATGTCAGGGGCAGGTTCAATGACCCGAACTGAAGGACCCGGAGGCTGTGCAGCCACCAGCGGAACCTCTGGAAAGTCTACGACCAGAGTCGACATCTCCGGGGGTCGTGCAACCACTGGCGAAACCTCCGTGGTCACGACTGGACAGTATGAGGGTACTCGGGCATAAATAACTGGTTCTGGAGGTTGTGCAGCCAACAGCAGAACCTCTGGAGAATCTACGGCATTACCTGACATCTCCGGAGATTGTGCAGTCACCGGCGGAACCACCAAAGAGGTTTTAGCTTTCGCTATGACCCCTGGAGGTCTTTTTTAACATTGCATAATGCTAACTGAATCTTATTGTAATATGTTACCAAACTACTGCCCTCACTGCCAAATAACAATTGAAAACAAGCTTTAATCCCTTCTAAATGCATCTCTAACCATTTGTTTATTTATTTTTTTGTTATGGTCTGTTTAGCATTCACTATGAAAAGAATTGATCCACTGACAACATTACTGGCCCATTACTGACATCATGCAGCTTAAGTAACATTTAAAATCAACACACTGAGAGCCATATAGTTTAACCAATAATGACATACTGTATGTATATATGAGACACAATGTAACTTGGCTATTTACTAGACAAAGCCTTCAAAAGAAAATGCACCGTATGTTGACTAACTCTTGACATTTACGTGAGTCAAAAAACCCTTGGCAAAGATCATAAGATTTCTTTGAATATACTACCACTTTAGGCTGCGTTTGAATGTGACTCCAGATGTTTTCTCTCCAAAGACCTTTCATGAAGTGTGGCAGAAACCAAGAAATAATTCTATCATGCCACTACAACAAACAATTAATATCATGCTTCCAGAATAATGCCTAAACATATCATGCTTGGGTTTATGAGTAAAGACAGAAAAGAAGAGCAGGCTGTTGAAGAAATGAAGATGCCTGAAGCCATTATACATCATTCTGAAGAATAAATTATTCAAATTTCAAGTCTCCCACAAACAGCTCTTTAGACAGCTCATAATGGTGTTTATTATGTCACATTCTATGTGAATTTACCTTCTGCTGATTTATTCTCATGGGGCATTAGGCATTGTTTTCAGATTATATTATTTGGATTCACATCAGAATTTTAAAGACTTTTGTGTCAGTGCCTGCTCTCAAACTGTCAATGTCTTCTTTCAACTTTCAATGTCTAATTCAGTTTAAAAGTATGTTATTTAATTAAAGAAGTAGTTGATCCTTTTAATTTGCCTAAAATGTACTCACTCTCATGCCATACATGATTTGAATCAACGCAGCATTTCATCACTTGCATTTAAGTCCTGTTTATTAATTGTCAATTATTGTGATGCTTTTATCAGTTTTGACTCTCATTCTGGCGGCACGTCCACTGCAGAGGACCCATGTGTGAGCAAGTGCAAATTATGCAATGCTAAATTTCAGATGAAGAAACAAATTCATCTACATCTTGGATGACCCGAGTGCGAGTCCATTTTCAGCAAATCTTCATGTTTGGGGTAAACTGTTTCTTCAAATGTTTTTTAACAAGCTATCCAGGACTCATTAGCACAGATGTTCACAGCTGCCAATCACATAATCATACAATAATTAAACACTCATACAGTTTTAACTGCATGTTTACTGTTAACTCTGCAGCCTGTTGGGAGAAGTACATAATTTAAATATGAACAGCATGTCTAAAGGCACTGAACAGTCATTGTTCTAAACCTGCTCGGTTACGAACACAAATTTCAGCTGACCTTGCTCGAGATACTGATAGCTAAAGGCACATTTCATGATGACTAATGACAAACCATGCACATCCATCATAATGTATTACTATAGAAATGAGGCACTTTTCAGATAATTTTAGTGAAACAATGAAATAATTGCCTCTACGAGGAAACTCAGCATTCTTTCTTGGCAAACATCCTACAAAACTGCAACAGCAAACACTCAAGTCCCTACAGCTCGGTCTGGAAGAGATGGGTATTTGTAATATATCTGTCTGACATTTAGTATTTTACTTCATTTCTTTATGATGTTTTTATATTACGATTGTAATTCGCCATTGCCAAGAATCCTCTAATGTAGTTTTGCAAACTAATGGAGTTTCTGGATCCAGTCCAACGCCATTCAGCAAGACCGCAAAATAAGTCTGTTACCGCAAAAGGATGTTAACATTACCGCACCCAGAGGGCAAAAACACTCAAAGTGTAATGCTTTCGATTTGATCATTTGATATAAACCTTTAACTTTGCAGCGTTTATCCGTGCCATCTCTGCTAATTATTGCTAAGAAATGTATTTATGCATTAATTAAAAATTAGATGCATTAGTACATTCATGCAAAATGAACTTGCAGTGGTGAAAAGATGACAGTAGTACTAACAAGAGCATTTAGGTCTCTCCGGTCTACACTCTGACACTGGAACGTTATTCAAGTAAGATAAGGCTTACATAATAGAAGTGTGCAATGTTTTTTAATCATATGCCCCATAGGCTATATTTGCTCACTCATTTATTAACAGTGTGCTCAGTGATAGTGGATTCAAGTGTACAGTCTGTACAGGAAGTCAGAAACAATAGGACAAATCAGTGGAGTCACAATATGTTTTCTTTAAATACTTCAGGTTACTATGCAACGAGGCCATTTGTATCAACTATAGATATTCACAAATAGAAACTCTTTGGCTCGAGTAATAAAATTCAAGCACAGAAGTTTCAACTCCACACGGGCCAGCTCTCTAAAGAGCTCATTTTAGCCAAATTATAAAAAAAAAAGATTTATGGGTAACATATGCATGTATGTGAAAATACAGACCTGAAAAGAGAAAGCATCATTACTAAAGGATATTTTAACGATTAGTTTTAATTATTTATATAACCGCATTTAAATATTAAAACAGTTATTGATTAAATAAACTAATATAACTGCTGCTTAATCAAATTTGCGTGTTAATCTACTAAAATGTATTGGAAACAAATGTGATGAAATATATATTATGCCCCTTAAGCTCAGTATTAATTTAATAGATTTTTGTCTACCATCAATACAAGCATTTGTAATTTCTGCACACAGCTTGGCCCCAGCTGTTGTTTAGGTGTAATAGGCCTTAAAATAATGGGAAAAAAAAAAAAAGATAGTCGGGAGAGCAGCCAAGTGTTTAAACACATCTGGGACATAATTTCACCATTAAAACCGATTCAGTCAAAAAATAAATAAGCTCAGTAATGCATTTCTCACAGGAAAAAAGCTTTTATCTGTCTGGATTCTGCAGCAGAATGTACTATAGATGGTGAAAACCATGAACTAACACGTATGAGTAACTGAAAAATCATACATTGCTCTTTTTGAGTATCAAGGTGGGAGAGTTATAAAAGCAAAATCCTCTCTTAGAAAATCTCAGAGCTAATAGATACTGATCACTGCGCATCCCACACAAGCTGATCAATGCAGCATGTAATCATCTGCCATTGTCCACCTGGTTAGGAGACAGGGAATATGTCAAGAGCCTGAGATAAAAATAAAAAATGCTTTAAATATGCTGCATTTCTGCCTTTCAATTTGACTATCTACAGAAATGCATTTGACGTAATCTAACAAAGCGTGGGGTTGCAACTTACAATTTAGAAGAAACATTTTGCAATATACTTTAAATATATACCATATAACTTTTAAATATACCAGTCTATTTCTGTGATGGCAAAGCTGAATTTTCAGTGTCTTCAGAAGGTCATTCTAAAATGCTATTTGCTACTCAAGATACATTTTTGTTCTTAAAAAAAAAACAAAAAAACTTTTTTGAACAGTTATATCTGCGTTTCCATAACCTTTCAAATCAATTTTGCAAAAAAACCCATCTATCACAAAAACATTTTAATGTTCACATCAGGTGGTTTTTCAGGCAATTAAATAAAAGGAAATTTTGCAAAACGGAAACAGAAACTTTTTTTTTGGCATTTACAGGTCACATGGCATGTTTAAATGATGTTGCTAAATAAATTTCGGGAGAAGTACGCTCAGGTAATTACTCTCCCGCTCTGCATCAATTATCTCATTAGATTGTTAACCTATCAGGCAGCAAGCCATTCCCTATAAAGAGCTAGAACTCCTTCCCTCTGTATCTCGATCTCAGCTTCCCGCCTTTCGGTTCGGATCGGGCCGTTGGCCCCTCTTTCTCTTCTCCCCGAGCCCGCTAGGGTTGATAACCCTAGGGTTCTGCAGCCCACCGAACCCTGAGTCTTCTCCTCGGGCAGCACGCCAAACTCGCTCTATTTGTTAATCACCAGTAAGTTTGAACTCATGAACAGTTCATATAATCATTCTTTAATGTAATATAATGTCCAAAAAATACTTCTTACATGGCCGCTCTCAAGTAGAAGTGGTTTTCTGAAGCAGATCTCCAGACTGCTTCTGTAAAGATACATGCTTACGTGCTTCTTTTGAATAAATACAAGCAAAATCCATCAAAATCCATGAGGATCCGTTGACTTAGGGAAAGGAAAAAGTTACATTTTAAGCTGCATAACATTGGTTAATGAAAAGGTTTATTTTTATAGTCCCTTATTCATCAGCTGGGATTGTGTAGAGCCCTTTGAGTCTGCAATGAAACTGCAAATTGGACCTTCAACCCATTGGCTGACATTAAGATCCACAGTACTCAACTCAAAAAATGCATCCTACGATCTAGATCTAGATCACAGCTGCTCAATGAGAAGCCCATGTAGTCGCAACATCACCTGATTTGGCTTAGCAGCTTAATTAACTATTCTCCGTTTGTATGATCTCAGAATGAATGTCTATCAACATCAATTTAGGATCAGCCATATGGCTTAGCTACTGACCTAGTAGTATTTAAGCATTTAAAAGAAGCTACAGTAGAAACTTTAAAAACATCATCCCATTGTCAATGGGTGGAGGGGACAAAGAAATGCGTGCACGCAAAAGACTGCAGGCCAACCTGAGTTTTGTCTACAATCAAATACAATTTCTGTCTGTCCATTTCCATACTGCATAATTCATTAACTAAACAAAACCTTTTTGTTGTCCTACCTAATAATTCTAGGACCCACCACCCACTCACACACACAACAAAAACAGAGAAATAATGAAGAGCTTCTGATGGGAAGAGCTTATTGCTTGGGGTGGTTGCTCAAGCAGGTCAGGCAAGAGCTCAGGCCTCCTGTGAGTGTGCCGATGTGATTAATGAGCTAATGACACTTTAAGTGGGTTGGGGCTCTGGAGAGAAACACCAGAGAGACGCCACTTCTGTGAGTGGACAGACTGAGGTACAGGAAGGGCACAAGGTATCCCTCTATTTTCCTACAGTATTATATTGACAAAAATAACACACGAATCCCTGATAAGGAAAGTCAGAAGCTCCTCTGGCACATATATCAGCAATTCACAACTACCTGTGCACAACACAAAAAGTGAAATCACCTTCTTTACAAAAAGCACTGTCTGGACTGAAAAAAGAGCTAAAGTAAATAAATATATAAATAAATATACAGCTGTTCAAAAGGTTGGGATTTTTGAAAGAAGTCACCATGGCTGCATGTATTGGTCAAAAATAAAATTAAAAACAGCAATATTGTGAAATTGTGAAATTATTGTGAATATTTATACAATAATAAAAAGCCATTACTCCAGTTTTCAGTGTCACATTAAAGTTTAAAAAGCATTAGCTGATTTTGGTCATCAATAAATATTTATTATTACTAGCATTATATTTATCAAAGTTAAAAACCATGAAACACTGTTGAAAAAAACACATTATTTATCAGTATTATTATTAATACACACTAAATACTACAATAAAACACTTTTAGATATGTCATGGATGTATAAACTTCAATTAAAGTAAATTAAAACCTAAAAGTGTGAAACTACTGATTATGTCAACAGGGCACTACCCTAAACAGTGACAAATGACTAAGCGTCTCTGAACACACATCCACATGAGTGCTAATGGCTACTCATTTGTGGAGATATAGATCTTTCTGTCATGGGGCATCCAGATAACTCAGCTGAAAATGGAAGGACACCTCGCGGCATGTGCCGTGTGACCTTTGGCATGACCTCATTCCCTCTGCGCTCTATCGGAACGCCCTTCATGGAGGGCAAGTGTCTGTTCAGCCAGCCATGTGCAGCTGTCACCTATACGACCCTGACCAGGATGCTGCGTTAACCCCAGGTATGAGATTTTCCTGTGGGATGGTTATAAAAAACTGCACACATTGATCTGCATGTGTGTTACCTACAGTATTCTACATTGCTGTGGGGAATGCCCTCAGTTTAAAATTCCACCTAAAAGACCAGCACTACATCTATATGCATTACATAAAAGATGATTTTTAGTCCCACCAGCTGGATTAAAAAAACTGCTAAAACCACTGCATAATCTACTCCATCATATAAGGGAGGGTGAAATAACAATGACCTCTGCAGTGACAGGCCTATATATCAGTCAGGCTGAGTAATCAGCTGATCTTTTGCATTCTTCTGATGAACACAGCTTGAGCCAGCTTGGCCAAATGACACAAGTGGTTATGAAATATTTGTATTCATCTATATATATATATAGATATATATATAGTCAAATCTGTAAGGTTTTGGGTGTTTTTCATTTTATTTTTCACTTTCTCAATTAAATACAAGAACACACACACATTTTTAATAAGTCACAACACTTTTTTTTCAGAAAAGATTTTCAGCCTCACCTGAGTGACTTTCTCTGTCACATTATGGGTACGGTCTATCAGTTTGCAGGGGGCGATGATGTCGATCTCACCCGGTGGAACAGCAATTAAGTGGTCTGGCATCATATCTATTAAGGTGTGTGATATTCGGGGGCCCTGAGCTGCGGTCCGGAGCCGAATGAGATCTGAGTCAGAAGTAGCATTATGCAAGCTGGGTTTGCGGTGCATGGCACCTGGAAGATAATAAAACAAAGAGCTAATTAATCTCATCAACTTTACTTTGCATGTCTTTGTTCTCAATTATCGCACATCTGTATGGAATACTTCATTCTGATTGGTCAGGTGCAACTGTTCAGTGGTCACATTTTTTTTGTAAAGTGACCAACTGTTTACTGGACTGTTATCCGGGTTGGTGCTTTTGTCTTATCACTCTTTTCTTCTGTAAGAAAATGAAGAGGACTTCGGAGATCTTGATGAAGAACGACTTTTTTAATACAATGTAGCAGTATCAAAGTACAGAGCAGCACCTTGGATTCATCGAAGTCAGAGTGAATCCTGAGCTTCCTCAGCTTGAACATTTTATACTGTATTACATTCATCTCCTCGCTAGACATGTAAATTGAGTTTCGTC
>JAUCMS010000044.1:7886519-7903334 GCA_032357445.1 Enteromius radiatus | reverse complement strand
TGGCCGTAGTTTGCTATTGTTTTGGTGCACGTCCCTTGCCCCTATTCTTTATTTTGGTATTGCAGCCTCTGTGTTGTTTTTCGAGACTGGGTTTTTTCCCAATGTATTCAGAGGGCAGACAGCAAGACGATCAAGAAGTTATGCATACGGTTTGAGATAAAAATGAAATCGCGCTAAAATCCTGCAACATCGCATAGAGCACCTTGAAGTTGGGTTGTCTGACTGTTTTTAATAACTTAAAACTTTCACTTTTAGATTAGAAAACTTGAAAAAAAAAAGTTCATATCAGAATATTACCACAGTGTAGGTATAGTTGTCCGAATACTCTGTAGCCTATAGGATAGTGACAGACTGAACAGTGTTTTTAGTATGCATTAAATAAAGAATCACCAGTTTATATTATTTCCAGCTTTTTAGATAAAGTACAATTGTATTTCTATATGTCTATTTTATTATTTTTTTTTACCAAACATTAATTTTCTATACCTTACTTAGGTTCAGTAGCTTTTATTTCATGCTTCAGTTGGAAAAAGTCAACAAGAGCCCAAAGGCAATTTGTTCCAAAGCTGTATAGGCTGCCACCTGCTGGACTTTTTAAAGACAGACAGTCAATCACATGTGGCACAGAAAGAAAGAAAACAAAAAAAAGGGTACTGTGGTCTTTCAACCCATAGAGGGCAACCTAATAAGTAATTAAAAAACAAACCTTTTTTATTTTTTTCACTAAAAATACTACATAGACAGTCTGTTGTGAACACCATACTTCCAAAATGTTACTGTTACCAGTTTGTGAGAATTAATTTATTCGCTTGGACCCCACAGAACAGAAGACTTTTATAAGACTCTAGTTTGTAGCCACGACAGCAGGTTTCTCCACCACTGAATATCTGCTATGCAGGTTGTTCCTGTAAACTCAGCAAAGTTCCACTGTTGAGACCCTTATCAGCCACTTTCACATGACTGACGAGTGCACTGTCAGTGGGCATCTATCTAGGGTAAGTTTGTGCACACACCCTTGAAGCAGAAAAGAGAGCAACTTTTTGTCTAGGCATGTTTTTTAAACAAATATACACATATATTTTTTAGTAGCATTTGACTGATCAACACTCAGAGTTTGCTGCAAAAGGATGGTGTCCACCAAACATTCACACAGTTTTAGTGACAGCCTTTCCAGAGAAACAGAAGCAATGCAGTTATTTTAAGCGTTAATTCCTCTCCAGAACTAATGGTTCCTGAATGGAATGATTGTAGCACACATTTCCTTTGAGGCTAGTAACGTCAGGAGGGGGTGGGGCAGGGAATTGGGCTGGGGTTGAGGAATGCCACAATGTGTTTAGCCTTTTGTTCCCATCACTTTAGGCAACCTTAAATGACTCTGAAAAGGCAAACAATCACCTCCCTCCCAGCCTTCTCAGGTACAATAAGAAGAGCAGTCAGCCCAAAACAGGAAACACCAGCTCATAGCTCTGTGGCAGGACAGAAGAGCCCGTCGCCCAGAGGGAGGAGTTGTACAGCTCCTTATTTGGCTGAGAGTGATCACATGGGCTGCCGCGTCTGAACAACAGTTGTGAAGAAGTCAGAGAACTTCGAACTCTGGTGAGCCGAGGAGACTTGGGGTGAGAGAGAAAAAAAGACTCAAGGAATATAAGACAGAGCAAATGGTGTGAGGGAAAATGCCCACTAACTTCACAGTGGTGCCGGTGGAGGACACCCTTATATCAAATCCAGACTATGATGGAGAGATAATGAAAGAAGAGGACAAGGAGGAACCGTACACGGCGATGGGACCAAACTCAGGTGAGAGCATTCTGGGGGGGGGGAAAATCCTGCCTGGACATGTGCAAATACAAGAGAACTTTTACAGGCTTATTGTGCAAGGCTTGGGTTTTCTTAAAAGCGTTGGTGTTTACACTAAGCACATCCTCAGAAGCAAATGTGTGCCATGTTTACTGCCATGTGTTTGTGAAATTATTTTCCATGGAGTGTAAACAAGTGGTGGTTTCCTGTTGCCTTTTTTCCCTTTGTTTTCCTGTTTCTTTTTTACTCTGACGTCTTTCACTGTTGAATTGCTTAATCTGTTGCTTCACTTTTTTTGTGCGTAAAAAACAAACCTTAAAGTCAAGTTGTACAATGTCTTCTTTTACTCTGGATCTTCTGAACCTTCTCTTGTGGATTCCATTCAAATTTAAAGGGACTGTTCACCCAAAACAACACGGAAAAGGGCATTTTGAAGAATTTTAGTAAGCAAACAGTTTCTGGTCTCAGTAGTATTTTAGAGTTCAATAGCTACCCACAACTGTTTGGTTACCAACATTGTTCAAACTATCTTGTGTGTTTAGCAGAAGAAACTAATTTGTCGATCTGCAATAACATGGGAGTGATTAAATGACAGAATCTGAATAAGAACTAAATAGATTTCTGTTCATTTATCAGGCATTTTAAGTTGCATCAGGATTCTTGACACTTGTATCTTTGTTCATATCTAATGAGGAAGTTGTGTTCTGGTGCCAATGGCTTGCTGCTCGATTTTCCTTCATTTTTTGACTTTACAAACTATTTAAACAGGAATAATCATCTTAAAGTTTATACCTATCCAGTCATATAAGAATTGCATAATCCATAATTTTTCTTGTATGTGTTGTATACAGGGGTGTGTAGCAGAGCTTGTTGCTCATCATTATGGAATTTGTCCTCTTTCTTTTAACTGGCCTATTTAAAACTTTCCATGACAAAAATAAGTTTAATTGTGCTGTTTAAGTACTACTTGTGGCTGTAAAGTCGTTTTGTATAGGCTGCATCAGATGAACATTTCAACCTCATTAACCCTTAAAAGCCCTACTCAGTACAATACATGATTTACCTATAAATGAACAAGTTCAGGTGCTGGTTGAATAAAAAGTTAAGAGTAGTCTTAAAAGTTAGTCAGCTAAATTTTTCTTTAAGACTGGTCACATATTTTTTAAATCCAGTTACATAAAAATGTATAGTAGTCTGAGTTGAAGCCAACTGCTAGTTGGTCAGACTAGCTCTTAAGACACTGTCTTAACATGAAGGCTAAGTTTATGCAACTGGCCCCAGGACTTTGACTGACTGATGACCTGTTCAGGTGGAAAAAATTATAATGCTTTTTATAAAGTAAACATAAGAATAAATTGTGTGTCGTTTATACAGTATTATTTCACAAACTTACTGTACTGAAACAACTTAGCTTTACTTTATTATCCATATAAAAAAATCTAAATGGCAGTATTATATATGATATATAAGGCATTTGGGGAACATTTACAGTATAGCTATGTCTAATCATCATTGTATTAATTATAAAATTAAGTATTTAACTAAGCATTTAATATAATGTTGTGTTCAGAGATCTAGAACTAAAACAAAGTACACGGCAAGTTGTCACATAAGTCATATTAAGACATGGCTACATAGCATTTGCATTAAAATGCAGTTTTATTTTCTGAATAAAAACGCCTTTTGACCTCATTACGTATCATAAATATATCAATGGAATGAATAACACTATAAGTTATTATGAATAGTTATATTTGGCCAAATCTCTTATACTTTTGAAATCCAATCTTTATACAGTAAGTGCATGCCAACTGAGGTTTCCCAAAACATCACAAATTAGTCTCTTTGGGATTTCTTTCTTTATATACAAACTTAGCTGTGTACAGGACGATAAACACAACTTACAAGCCACACGGAAGGACTTCTCAGGAAAAGGATGTTTCGGAAACCTTGAAAGCTTTTTAAGAACCTCCTCTGTTATTGTTCTGTTTTCACTGTGGAAAGAGACACGGAATTAGATCCGATGGCAGCACAGACCAGAGAAATAGATATTTCCCACTTTACTACAACTATATCCACTTTCTCAGTTTGTCAAACATCAGTAATAAACCTTTACAAAGTCAATGCAACAATGAGTTCGGTCTTTAATCTGTTCAATTGTTTGATTATCACTGCTTAAAAACTACAAAATATAAATCACTTTCATACACATCTAAGATTTAGTTAAATGTAAATCTTGAAATATTTATCATAATCATATTATCCCCACTTTAGCAATTTCACACCTTCAGTTTCAGTTTGAAACCTTTCTAAAATAACACAAATGAGCTGTAACATGCTGATGAACTGCATTTTTTTTCCTGCGCATATTCTCGTTCAGCCGACAAACTGGTTTTTAATAAGCCTTTAATGTAATCCCCCCCCCTCCTTGAGCTAAGAAGTCATTCAAGACTCATGCTCAGTCAGTGATCCAGTAAGAAAGACAGCACAGAGCCATTGTGACGCTGTTTTTGAACCTCCAACCAGAGAGAGGCTGATATCCCCTGCATAAAGCTTGCAATGGAATAAAACTCGAGGGAAGAACAAAGTGAAAGAGACAATCATTTATGAGAGACAGGAGACTTGGACAACTGCTAGAACTCAGACAGGCTGATCTCTTTCACACGGACCACCATCCTTCTTGACAAATTGAAGGATTTTGTCCAGCATTGCTTGCAAGACTACTGAACTGGAATAAAACAGAAATCAGCTGCAGTCCTGTTGTTCAACACAGACTGGCATTAGAGCAGACTGTACGGCTATTTGCTGAGGCATGGCGTCTCCTAGTTTAATCAAAGGTAAAAGGGTTCTTACTGCTCAGAGATGTTCACACCTTAGTCACCCTCTCAGCATGGAGTGTGAAGAAGGACCATCAGAGACGTGCTCAGACCGTCAGAGACGTTCAGGTCTCCCTCTTAGCACAGACTATGAAGAAAGTTTAAATGTTGTTGAGACATTCGGTGAGTTTCATTGATATGGATCCTCAAAAGATCATTGCAATGGCAAGAGTAGCTGATTTTAAATCAACTTCTAATTAATATTGAGCATTTGAAATTTTACACACTGGAAAAATGCTTGTTTGACTTGGTAATGTGTGTGTGTGTGTGTGTATACATGTATGTGTATATATATATGTCACAAATATAAATTAGTAATGTTTCACTTTCTTTTTTACTGTCAACATATGTTTTTTACATTAAGGCATAGCTAAGATTTAGCTTACAATTAATATTAAGCATTTGATTTTTTTTTACATTAAGGCAGAGCTGTGCAGTAGACAGCTCACAGGTCTATTGTTGTGAAGATTTAAGAATATATACACAGATTAAAACATATCAAAAAGAATACCATGAGTCATAGCTTGAAGCAACACAGGTTCAGTGTCTGGTGGACAGACAACAAAAAAACCTTCTCAGATGTCTTTTAGAAAAATATCTCATGCTTGTTTCCTGCAAATATTAGCTTGGGAAATGTAAATAATCATGGCATATTATACAATATACTGGCATTAGGCATCTAGTAAATGAAAGGGTTCAATTGCATTTCTTGACTAAATGAAGAGTTATGTGGAAAATGTGAGTTTGTAATGTTTCAAGAACAAACATGTTGTCCAATTGAGTAAACACTTTAACTTTTATTATTATTTTTGTACTTGTACACCTTATGTCTGGTCCAAAACTAACAACACTAAAAGAAAAAAACAACAACAGATGAAGCTCAAGTTTAGACTGAATACACTACATGTATTTTTATGACATTTTCAACCTAATTTGCAGTGTAGAGAAGTTGCTGAAAGTAGGAGAATGTCAAAGACTCTCAGACTACGTTCATCACGCCCACAGGATATCAGACAGGCCTGATATTTTATTATTTTAGCATGCTTTGTTTTCATTTGTTATGCGTCTTCTAACCATGAGGTACAAGTTTCTGTGTGAATTTCTTGTGCTTGTAGTGACTTGAAAGTCTGGTTGGCTCATTCATTGTATAGTGCCCAGTTTTCTCTGATTTAAACCATATTTGTGTTCTCTTACTTGCCAGGCGATGAGACACTCAGAGAAACCAGCTCCTTAATAAGTACAGATCACGAAGACAGCATTCATGGCAAGAATATGGCTCTCTATGAGGTAAAAAACTGCTTAAAACGTACCCTTCTGATCTCTGTACATCAGCTATCACTGTTTAAGAACTTTATATTCCCATAAAATACTTCTCCTTATTTAGATAGTGTCTTTAAATAACAATTCAATGCTGTATCTATTAAATCATGTGGCTCTTCTGTATCTGTACTCACAGGATGAGATGGACAGCACACCAATGGTGTCATCTCTCCTCAACAAACTGGCCAACTACACCAATATAACCCAGGGTGCCCTCGAGCATGAGGAGGCTGAGAGTGAGGATGGGATTCAGAGGGTCACTGTAAATGTGAGTCTCCAAGATGGTTAAAAGACTCTCAAACACGCATTGAATTCACAGCTTATGCAGACATTTTTCTGGCATCTCAGTTTGCCCTGCATAACTCAAATGTTTTTTTTTTTGTTTCATGTGTCAATCTGTATTAAAAGGGCCCTCAGATGGGTACATTTATAGGTGTGTTCCTGCCCTGCATGCAAAACATTCTGGGTGTGATTCTTTTCCTGCGGCTCACATGGATAGTAGGTACTGCGGGAATCGTGGAGTCCCTTGCTATCGTCTTCATGTGCTGTTCTTGCGTGAGTTTGTTTTTCCATTTTCAATTGAAAAACACTTTTTTTTTTCTGTATTCACCAAACTAGTGTATCCAGTTGTGAAAACACACATGAAGCCATTTCCTCAATTTAATGTTTAATTCACTTGATAAAGAAATGCCTTTTTGTCAGGTCTGACAGTTTTGTCATACAAAGAAATGAAAAGCTTGACATGGCCAAAAGCATGTCAAATCAACAAAGCTACACCGCTATGCGCTTCAAACTTTGTGCCAACAGTTTGTGACAATGCTGAAATTGAGACCATTTAGATTTTTTTTACCAAGTCTGGTGCAGTTTTTTTTATAGGATAATTATTAGTAAATATTTTCATTAAATTTTTTATATTTTTTTCTTTTAAACGCAATATAGTATAAAACTTTGGCAAATCTTTTAGTGTGTAAAAAAATCCTCCAAATCTCAAAATCTTCCAAACCATGCCTTTACCTAAATACACACTTATATACTTTAGAGCTGTCAGAATGTATTTCACAGGAAACAGCACGTTGTTCTCCCATGCGTGTCAAAACAGGAAGCTGACAGTTTGTTGTCAGTTACAATGAATGAGAAAAATGTACCAAATATGCAATGCATTGTGAAAAACAATAACAAAATAATTATTATTTATTTGTCCATTTGCTTTGATAAAATTGTTCTGTATCTCTGTACGGTCGACCACTCAGATGTAAAGAAAATTTTAAACTGGAAAGCTGTGCAACAATTAAAACTATAGGTGACCTCTAACACACACAAAAAAGAAAATAAACTAAAGAAACAAACTGCCAATAGAAATAAAAACTAAATAAAAAATTCAAGACTATATTAACCCTGCAACAAGCATATATACAGTTTTGGCTTTAGGTGTCAATACATTAAACCATATGAGGTATTCTTATTTTTTGATTATACATTTTCCACTCATATTTAACAAAATATTTAGTATTTTGCTAATAAAATTAAGAAATCTGTTTTGCAATCTGCCCTTTTTTTTATCTCTAGACCATGCTGACTGCAATTTCGATGAGTGCCATTGCGACTAATGGTGTAGTGCCCGGTAGGATTTTAATCTGTTAAATGACTCTTTTATATATTCCATAATTGTTTTTAAGTCAACTCGATTGTCTTCTTATCCCGCTTTAGCTGGTGGTTCATACTACATGATCTCCCGAGCATTAGGCCCAGAGTTTGGAGGAGCGGTGGGATTGTGTTTTTACCTGGGCACCACATTTGCAGGTTCTATGTACATATTAGGAACCATGGAAATTTTTTTGGTGAGTCAAATCTTACAGACCAACTTTAACAATTTCTTGCAAACAAAAACAGTACTCATTCAGCACTACAGAAGAACTTGTGTCAGCATTTGAGTCAGCAGATTCTATCGACAACTCAGCTTTTCATTGCCCTAGACATGACCTCAAAAACCACATTAACTTATCCTCAGTTTGATATAACAATAACCTTTTCTCTCCTTTCATACTCTGTTACAGATATACATAATGCCCGAAGCTGCTCTGCCAATTGAACTGCAAAATAACATGCGCCTTTATGGGACAATCTGTTTAGTTACCATGACTCTGGTGGTGTTTGTTGGAGTGAAATATGTCAACAAGATGGCTTTGGTCTTCCTGTCCTGCGTAATGCTGTCAATTATGGCCATCTATGCAGGGGTCATCCAATCTGCCATCAAGCCTCCCAATTATCAGTAAGTAGTGCTGTGATTTTTTTACATAAACCGTTATGCTGCATTCAAGTGTAAAAATTATTATGTGTCACGTTCAAGTCAGAAACCAGACTGGATGGAATTAGCATTAAAAAACATTATATTATTCACATTAGATTTTGAACAATAAACCCAACTAACTACATGTCGATTCAAAAAGATGAAGAATAATTAAAAAGCAGCACAGTGCCAGGAAAAAAACTGGAACCAATATAGCAAATTCACATGATGTTATATACTTGTGACACTATAATATAACTCCATCTGCAAGTTGCAAAAGCAAAAGCTTATGGCTTAAGATGCGACTTAGGCCTAATTTAGAATGTTTAAATGTTCATGATATATTGAATATGATGGAGCATATTATTTAAACACAATTACATTTCTGGTCTCTTTTATACATCAACAGAATTTGCCTACTAGGTAACCGCACCTTGCAAAGATCGTTTGAAAAGTTTGACAAGTGTTTAAAGACAGAGCTCATCAACAACGAAACAACCACCACTAAACTATGGACGCTTTTTTGCAAAAATGCAACATGTGAGAAATACTTCAACAATAACAGTTTAACAGAGCTTCAAGCTGTTCCTGGATTGCTCAGCGGAGTCATATCAGGTGAATACGCAAATAAAATGACACACCAAGCTATTTAAATGAAATATATTTGAGCACCACAATATTTCATGATAATGACAAAATTGAATTGTTTGTTTGTTTTATAACCCAATTTTCACAACATCTTCTTCACAAAATCTTTACTTTGCTCCTTTTTACTATGTGTTAATGTTTCTCCTAGATAACATGTGGGAACACTATGGAGAATATGGGACGATAATGGAGAAGGAGGGGCTGATTTCAGAATCAGCTTCAGATAAAAACATTGAACCTTCATATTATGTCCTCAATGAGATGACTACCTTCTTCACACTTCTGGTTGGAATCTACTTTCCTTCAGTTACAGGTATTTCAAACCTTTATGGCATTCTTTTTTCAGCAAAAAGTAGAATTTTTGCAGTACTGGTGAATTCTAGTATTATTAAAATTTATGTGGGATTTTCAAGCTCCAAAATGACAAAAATCCCCATATTAGTCATGGATACATTGCAGGTCTTTTCTCTTTTCTTCAGTTGACCTGTTGACCTGTCTTGTTGTTGAACCAGAACTTAAAACAGAAACCAAAAATGGATGTAATGATGACCAAGTTCCAGTGAAATCTCTCTACAATCCTCTAGCATGTCTGAGTCAATTACTATGTGTGTATTTTGAGTGGCAGTTTCTCTGTGCACATAATAAGGTTGTAGGGTGTGACAGTGTCTAAGTTTATAGCTACAGTGTGTCTATTCAATTTGTTTATGTAAAAACAATAATGTTTATCAAAGCCAAAAGTACCCAAGTCAAAAGAGAGATTCTGTGTAACGCATTGTAAAATACTGTTGAAGTAGGCGATTTAAAAATATTGTGCCTAATACATTAAATAGCTTCAGTACAAAAAATAATGTCTCTGTTACGTACAGTATGTAACCCTTGTTCCCTGAATAAGGGAATGGAGACGTCACGTTGGATATGACAGATGAATTGGGATTTCGCTTTGAGAGACCAATCCACTTTGTATATATAAAAACATGCTGATTGCATCCAGCTGCAGCTGATCACAGTGTGAGTATTAAATTAGCAGCAGAGGCAGTGCACAATAACTTTTTGCTGAGGAGCCGATGACCCGAGCCGGTGACCCGGCCACTCAGCAGCGGTACAGCACCATTGGCGATGGGACTTGATGTCTCTGTTCCCTTCTTCAGGGAACAAGGGTTACATACGTAACCGAGACGTTCACTTTCAGTCGGTCACGACGGATATGACCGACAAATTGGGATCCCTACCAAAACTTCATGGACGCTGACCTTCCAGTGTCCTGCGGGAGTCTCCCAAGCGTAGGCGAGGACTCACCACAAGAGGCCAGCTACTGTTCTTAAGCACTACTACCCATTTAGTAAACTGGAGCACTGGTGACATCTCTGTTCTATTGACATACGGAAGTAGGCCTTTCAGTGCATATGGAAATTTGGAGGTGATTAAACCCTCTTAAGGTAGCAGAAGGTCTGCCGGGAAAACACAGGCTCTAAGTCTTAACCATGGAATACACAGATGGGGTACCCCACATGGACCCCAGCCCTCTACCAGTTCCTTCAGGATTCAACGGAAGGGCCTGGCACCAGATGCTCCGCCACATCCAGCTGCCGAAGAGGACGGAGGAACTCATCAGGGTCTACTACATGGACACTCTGGAGAAGTTAACAAGCCGACCCAAAACCGGGCCTCTCAGTGCTTCTACCCGTTTGAGGTAAGAACACAGGAGGATACCGTTTCCACACGAAGGCTAGAGAATGTAGCGTGTTTGGGGTTGCGCAGCCCGAAACTAGGGCTGGGTCTGCCTCCTCCGAGGGCAGCACTTGCAGGCTCACCACCTGATCTCTAAACGGAGTAGTGGGAACCTTGGGCACGTAGCTTGGCCGTGGCATCAGTGTTACCTGGGAATCCGCCGGCTCAAACTCAAGGCATAATTCCTTGACCAAAAATGCCTGCAGGTCCCCCACCCTCTTGATGGAGCAAAGTTTTCATTGAGAGAAACTTCAGCTCGACCTGCTGTAGTGCTCTCAACACTAGAGACAGGTCCCAAGAGGGTACAGTGGGGGTCCGTGAAGGATTCAACCTTCTGGCCCCCCTGAGGAACCTGATGACCAGGTCATGCTTCCCCACAGACCTACTATCTATGGGGTCGTGATTTGCAGCAATAGCAGCCACGTAGACTTTAAGGGGGGAGGGAGACATCCTTACTCCAATACCTGCTGCAAAAATAAAAGCACGACTCTGATCGGGCATCTCCAGGGGTCTTCTCATTGAGAAGAACACCACTCAATGAATAGGTTCCACTTCAAAGTGTAGACAGCTCTTGTAGTTTCCAGAGGTCTGGACGCGGGTGTCAAAGGGTGCCCCTTCTCTGAGTCAAGAGGTGCTTCCTCAGAGGAATCGGCCAAGGAGGGGCTTTCACGAGGAGCATTAGTTCTGCAAACCAGGTCTGGGTGGGCCAATAGGGTGCTACCAGCAGGGCCTGCTCCTCGTCCTCCCTGACCTTGCACAGAAACTGTGCTAGAAGGCGTGGCCCCCAACCGATGGTGGAGGCATCCGTAAATACTACAGCATGCCTGGAGACCTGCTCTAGGGGGACTCCTGCCCGGAGAAATGAGATGTCTGACCACGGGGTAAAGGTTTGCGGCAGGCCGGTGTCACTTGAACCCATGAGTGCCGCGTTGCCACATCCACCTCGGGACTCGGCCGTGAAGCCAGTGCTGAAGCAGTCTCATATGAAGCAGCCCCAACGGTGTGACTGCCGCTGCCATTTGCCCCAGGAGCCTCTGAAAGTATTTCATTTGGACCACCGCCCTGCCCTTGAACGTATTCAAGCAGTTTAACACTGACTGAGCATGTTCCTGCATGAGGCGTGCTGTCTGTTTGACCGAATCCATCTCCATACCGAGACAAGAGATCCCCTGTGTCAGACAGAGTATGCTCTTTTCCCAGCTGTCCCGAAGACCCAAGAGGTTGAGGTGTCATAATACCTTGTGTTCTAACAACTGGGCCCGAGGCTAGAATGAGCCAGTCACACGCCGTCACACCAGCCACTTGTTCTTTGTCCGAAGTAGAAGGGAGAGCTGAACACGAGTGATCGGCTCCGAAGCGAAAAGCTAATGTGCGCTGCAATCAGCATTGGCGTGTTTTTATACATGCGAAGTGGATTGGTCTCTCGAAGTGAAATCCCAATTCGTCGGTCAAATCCGACATGATCAACTGAAAGGGAACAGTTGTTTAAAAACTAACAACATTAAAAATAATAATATACTTAAAGTATTTTAAAAGAAACAAATGTTTGGTAACACTTGATATCTGTTAACTACAACTTTTCTCTCAATAAATTCTTACTTTGCTGCTTATTGATAGTTAGTAAAGTAGGTACTGGGTAGGATTAGGGAGGTAGAATAAGGTCATGTAAATGAAGCCATTAATGTGTGCCTAATTAGCATTAATAAATGGCTAATATTCTAGTAATATACATACTAATAACCAACTAATATGGTTTAACCGTTAAATAAAGTGTTACCAAATGTTTTTCTATGATTTTCACAGGAATCATGGCTGGGTCGAACAGGTCTGGAGATCTTAGAGACCCTCAAAGGTCCATTCCCACTGGTACCATTATGGCTGTTGTAACCACCTCCATCATCTGTATCTTTTCCTGCAAAAAAACACCCAAAAAAACAAAGCATTTAGGAAAATAATATAAAGCATGTTGTTTTGTAAACAATGTTATAATTAATTATTTGGGAAGTCAGACAAATACCTTAATTGTGATACACAGACCTTTCCTGTGTGGTGTTATTCGGAGCATGTATTGAAGGTGTGGTGCTGCGAGACAAGTAAGTGCAGATTGGCAATAACACCGGTTTATAAAATTGCTTGCAAAATCAATTCAGATAAGTCCTGCAGTCTCAATCAATCAATCAATCAATCACTTTTATTGATATAGTGCTTTTAACAATACAGATTATAGCAAAGCACTGAACATTATCAGTATCATATCAATCATGAGTGTAATATGGAGTACCTCAAGGCTCAGTGCTAGGGCCGTTACTTTTTACGCTTTACATGTTACCCTTGGGAGATATTATCAGGAAACATGGTGTTAGCTTTCACTGTTATGCTGATGATACTCAGCTCTATATTTCTTCTCAGCCAGGTGATAAATTGAGAAACTAATGGAATCCATAGCTGATATAAAATATTGGATGACGAGTAACGTCTTACTGTTAAATTCTGACAAAACAGAGTTGTTTATTATCAGACCTAAAAACCCCAGATGTAATAACCTAGGACACTGTCTAACACTTGGCTACTCTCAATTCTTATTCATCAGTTAGGGACCTAGGCATGCTGTTTGATGGCAATTTTTCATGTGAAAGCCATGTTTGTAGCATCTGTAGAACTGCATTTTTCCATCTCAAGAACATATCTAAATTGCGACCTATGCTCTCAATCTCAAATGCAGAAATGTTAATTAATGCGTTTACGACCTCAAGGTTAGACTATTGTAATGCTTTACATGCTAACAGTAATGTATTCTTCCTGCTTTTGCATGCTTGCTTTCATAATAGGTATGGCGAGTCAGTTGATGGGACTTTAGTTGTTGCAACACTGGCTTGGCCATCTTCATGGGTGATTGTGATTGGTTCATTTTTCTCCTGTTGTGGGGCGGGGCTACAGAGCCTCACTGGTGCTCCCAGGATCCTTCAGGCTATAGCTCGAGATGGCATCATGCCTTTCTTACAGGTAATAACATGCCCTGGATTTCTTTAATGAACTCATAATAGTTAAAGGCACATTTACATGACCCATGGCACAGGTGAGCTTGAACTGAAACTTTCAAATAATATTACTAGAAAGAAGGAAATGGTAGTTTGTAAAGCACATGACAAAATTGTGAACACTAACATGTCCTACATCTTACTTGTAGGTGTTTGGTCATAGTAAATCTAATGGTGAGCCAACCTGGGCCTTACTATTAACTGCAGCGATCTGTGAGATTGGGATCCTCTTTGGTTCACTGGATCATGTTGCTCCAATCCTCTCAATGTGAGTGTGTTCTCATTTACTTTGTGACATAACTAGAGCCAGAAAGAATCTTTTTCTTCTACTTTACACTTATTTAAGGGGTAAAATCTGTAAAATTGTATCTTTTGATATTTCAAAACAATGCAAAATTGCATTGAAATAATTATTGCTTGACTAATTTATGTGCTTTAGAATTTATTTATCTTCTCAAGAAATTGTAACGATAGAGATGACTTTATAATGAACAGATTTACAGTTAAACATTTATTAATTATTAATACAAAAAATACAGTGTTTCAATCAGTTTTTTTATGTATAATTTATATACTATTATAGTTTTAGTTTATAGTTCAATTTCAGTTTTAATTCTGTTAATAATTTTAGCCAGTTTTTGAACAGCAAGGTTTTGAATTTTTTAAAATGGTCTCTTCTGCTCACCATTTATTTGATCTGTAGTACAGCAAAAACAGTAAATTTTTAAAATAATAAAACCCTAACCCTAACTAATAATCACAGGAATTACTAAATATGGGCAAACCCGTGGAAAGGCAAAAACGAAACCAAAACGGTAAGACGTGAAAACAAAACTAAAAACAGACAGAAACGTAACACAAAATAGCATATCAGAATGATTTCTGAAGGATCATGTGACACTCAAGACTGATGCTGAAAATGTAGCTTTGATCATAGGAATAAATTTCCTTTTAAAATATATTCAAATAGAAATCAGTTCAAATAGTAAAAATATGTTACAATATTATTGCTTTTGCTGCATTTGGATCAAATAAATGCAAGCTTGGTGAGTAGAAAAAAATTCTTGAATTTAAGATTCCTGTTCAAAAACTTTTAGCTGGCAGTTTTGTTGTGGTTTTTATCAATTTTTATTTCAGTTTTAGATTTAATTGTTTAACAAGTTACCTAAAGTATAAAACTTTGTATAAGTAAACTAAATAAAAAATAAGTTAATATTTTATTTTATTTCAATGAACAAAATGTTTTTTTTATGGTTTTGTACTTAATTATAATAACCCTGCTTCCAATTTCTACTCCGCAGGTTTTTCTTGATGTGTTACCTCTTTGTAAACTTGGCCTGTGCTGTCCAAACACTTCTACGCACCCCAAATTGGAGGCCAAGATTCAAGTTCTACCACTGGTAAGTAGCACTTTATGATTATTAGAGCAACAAGTCAAGTCACCTTTATTAATGCAGTGCGTTGATTGCTTCAAAGCAGCTTTATAAGGATAAACAGGAAAATAAATTTTTCAAAAGTGCAAACAGAGATCAATTCTGCTGTAAAGCAGTTTTAAGAAAAACAATGGTGTCTTTGTTCAGCTGAGATCAATTCAGTGTTGATTCAGTTCTATTCAGTAACTGTGTAAAGATCATAAGTCATGAAAGAAGATCAAGTCAGCTTTAAAGCAGTCCTGCAGAAAACAGTGATGTCATCATTTCAGTTCAGGGTCCAGTACCATAAACAAAGCCACAATGTTAAGACTAGTGTGACCTACTGACTTAAAAAAAAAAATTAAGACTTCTATGAAACCAGCCCCAGTTCACATCCATCAATGTCGCTACAATATGTCCAATTAAATAATAAAAGCATTTGTGGAAACCAAAAAAGGAGGCATTCAAGGAGTCAGTTTTCAGCAACAAGCAACAGCTTTGTGGAAAGCTTTTGTCCTACATGCTATCAAATTGATGCTTTTACGTGAACATTGGTTTTTCATTAACCAAACAAGTGTAATGTAAAACCTATTAGTTCCATCTGCATGTAAATTGAGGTCGAACAGAGCAGTCTGAGTTAATGTTTGGTCGCGTGAGCTACCATAAAATGTACCATTGGATTTGTTTACATTTCTTCAGGTCCCTCTCTTTTCTTGGGATGAGCCTGAGTCTGTCCCTCATGTTTGTCTCATCTTGGTACTATGCTTTGATTGTCATACTTTTTTCTGGATGCATCTACAAGTACATTGAATACAGAGGGTAAGCAAGTGTCTGATATATACATAGTGTTTTAAAGCAAAATGTTCTATTTTAACACCCATTTTATTTCCCCTCAGGGCAGAGAAGGAATGGGGAGACGGGATTCGAGGACTATCCCTTAATGCAGCTCAGTATGCCCTAATTAAATTGGAGGAGGCACCGCCACATACCAAGAACTGGAGGTGAGTGTCTAGAAATATCCAGAGCTGAATAAGCTTCTTTATAATAGACAGAATCTAAGGAACATATTTACAATTTAACTCATCTTCCAGACCTCAGCTGCTGGTGCTCCTAAAGTTGGACTCTGACATGGAGGTAAAACATCCACGTATGCTCTCCTTTACCTCGCAGCTGAAGGCTGGGAAAGGCCTAACCATTGTCTGCTCAGTGCTGGACGGCACCTACATGGCTCGTGAGGCAGATGCAAAGCTTTCTGAAAAGGTAAAGGCACACAGTTAAAGCCAAGCGTCTTTGCCTTTAATAGCAAAGCCGGTTTGATTTTGGATTTGACAACTCAATAGGATTATGAGGTTATTGTGTATTCCCAAACAACCGTTCATAAATGAAGCACAGGGTGCATTATTAAAATTATTTTAAAAATGCATTATTTTACAGTATAATTGTAATTTACAGCAGTAATATATCTATGTCTTGACTGTTATAATTAAATACAATAAAATACTACTGCTACAGCTAATAATAATAATGTGGTATTACGTATTATTAGGTATCAATGTGTTTTTATAGGTTTTGAAATAGAATTTAAAATCTTAGTGTTTATGCGGTTTAAGGTGCAAAAAACACATACTATACACCAGGGGTAGGCAAATTCAGTCCTGGAGGGCCGGTGTCCTGCAGAGTTTAGCTCCAACCCTAATCAAACACACCTG
>JAUCMS010000044.1:7847332-7865230 GCA_032357445.1 Enteromius radiatus | reverse complement strand
TTTATCAAGATTTATATAAAGATGTCTTGCAAAGCTGCAGTCTTCTCTTTGTGTTGAGTACCTCACAAGCAGTCAGCTTGCTTTGCTGAGTTGTAACTGTGGGGTTTCCGCTTTCAAGCGGTTGGAGATGAAGATGTAAACAACTAATCAGACTACAGGCTACAAAATATTGCCTGACATCAAGTAGCTACTGTCCTCAAGCAAAAGCCCATGGAGTCACTGAAAAAAACAAGTGCAGACTTTACTGAAAAGAGTGGAGTGTGATTTTGATTTAATGTGGCTAAGCACTGTTTTTGTTCACCCACGAAGCCTCCTTCATTTTGCTAATTGATTACTGAAGCCCAGCTACTGTCAGCTCCTGTTCTCTCACTAGTGCTGATGCTAATCCCTCAGTGCTAAAGCCCTCACATGAACTCATTACCAATCAGTCGACCACCCAACACATACTAGCCAGTGTAGTGTTCAAACTCATAATAAAAGTATTTCAACACTTTGGAAAGAAATATGTTATTGTAAATGAGCAACAAATTGTTAGCATGTTGG
This sequence comes from Enteromius radiatus, assembly GCA_032357445.1. Classification (NCBI taxonomy): domain Eukaryota; kingdom Metazoa; phylum Chordata; class Actinopteri; order Cypriniformes; family Cyprinidae; genus Enteromius; species Enteromius radiatus. The sequence continues at coordinate 7,864,687 of JAUCMS010000044.1, read as the reverse complement.
CTAATCACTTTATTTGCATGTCTTTGCTGGATTTGTGTTAGTGAGGCTTGTAGTTTCAGTTAGTATGTTTGAGTGAATAAGTAATAGATTGTTCACCGTGGTATAGTTTCTGTAACTCACCACTAGGGAGAGCTGGATGATCACTGTTTGTAAAATCACAGAAAACTTGACACATGCAGTCGGTTAGACTGTTCAAATTTTATTCCATTTAGGGAACGCTCACAAAATGTGATTTTAGTATCAGTGGTTATTGTATTCTCAAAAGAGTTTTGTATTGTTTTATTATTTAAAACGCAATGACTAAGTACTAAGTACCAGAATACTGTAAGTGCTCCGAGTGGTTAAATAATGCAATAATTATTAGACTGTATTTTTTTCTGTTTAATACTGGCTTTTTCAGTAATGGAAATGCATTGGAAATAAGGTGTCTAGTCTTTTGTGTCTAGCTTTTTAATCTATAATTTAGAGGACAGTACCGTCTAATTGCTCTATTAGGCATGATGCTCTTGACAGGCAGCCATGGCTACTAATTGAGATTTTCAATAGACAAGAAATGCACGGTATTGCGCAACTGATGGTTTTTGACAATAAACCAATTATGAATGTTGCTGGGGTACAGAAAAGGGAGTATTATGGTCGGTTGGATGGGAACATCATCTCTCCTGTTTGACCTTTGGGCCTCAAATATCTCCTGAACCTAAAATAACAGGCTAACAGTTTGAGCTCCTTTTTGTTTAGACGAGACTCTATTGAAAGTTGACCCTCTGTATTCCTTATTTTTGACCATTACACTCTTAAATCTCTTATTTTTAGGGTACTAGAGTTATACCTTCCAGCACCCACTCTCAGCAGAAAGTAAAGTACTTGATGAACAGGAATGTATAGAGACATCCAAATGGTAAATGAAGCAGCAGTGGATTTAAAGGTTAAAGGGCACTAGCAGCAGGTGATGAGTTTTGAATGAGATGGGGTTTTTTTTTTAACATCTTCTGGTTTGACAGATTAAATGAAGTATTAGCAGGACAGATATTTTTAGTGGGAATGATCCTTTTGGTCCTCCTGCCCTGGTGAAAAAAAAACAGCATTTGCTGGTTAGGTATGTTTTGATGCTGGGATGCTGGTTTAAGCCGGTCCTTTGCCAATTTATGCTGGTCTTTTTGCTGGTTAATGCTGGTCACGTGCTGGCGAAGGACCAGCTTAAACCAGCATATACCAGCAAAGAACCAGTTTAAACCAGCATAAACCAGCAAAGGACCAGTTTAAACCAACAAAGAACCAGCATAAACCAGCAAAGGACCAGCTTAAAACAGCATAGACCAGCTTAAAACAGCATAGAACAGCAAAGGACCAGTTTAAACTAGCATCAAAACATACCTTAACAGCATATGCTGTTTTTTTTTTCAGCAGGGTGGTCTATTTGAAAGCACAACATTTCTTCTCCCAATAACACTGTTGTAAATTAAACCCTAAACAATCTGCAACAATCCTACTCAAGCACACACTGTCACCCTATGGATCAGAACAGACTCTCTTTGTCAGTGTATTGATGATCACTGAGCTGTGGAGTCTTGGCTGATGAATTTGGCTCAATATTTCCATGCCCTGATTTTTCCCTCTGCTTGCAGAACACAAACTCCTAGTTTTCCCATGTTCCTTTACATGGAGGCCATCCAGAATATAACCGGCCCTCTGAGAGTTTCACAAACCTCCATAATGTAGGCTAAAGTTTTGACAGCATAGAGAGAATATCACTGGGGTCAGTAAGATTTATTACTTGTTTTATTTTAAAAGAAAATGTCGTCAGTGTTTTCAGCAGTGATGCATTAAATTGATCAAAAGCCATTTATGAAGCCATTTATGGTGTTACACACAGTGTTGGGGGTAATGCATTCCAAGTAGTGTAAGTTACATAATGACCTTTTTCAAGTAACTAGTAAAGTAATGCATTACTTGTAATTTAGGGCTAAATATCTGAGCTACTTTTTTAAATAACTAACTATTTATTGACTGACAGCTCTCTTGTTCCCACACTGAGATAAATCAGGAGGAAGTTCATGTGGCAATATCCAGCAGGGAGTCCCTCTGTGTCACCACCAGAGGGCACTCCAGCCAGATCTGTGCCACACTCTAGGACTCCATTGCCCATCATGCCTCACTCCTAGGACTGATCAAACACACCTGCACCTCATCACCACACCCACATACTGATTACACACACACACACACATGCATAAAAGCCAGTCTCAAACGTCCATTCTCTGCGAAGTCTTGACTTGCCCTGGCTATCATTTCCAAGTGTTCTTTCCTGTGTTTTGCCCATTATTACCGTGGACTGTTGACCTGGTTTCCAATTGTTTGCTGCATGCCTCGACCTTGCTCTCTCTCCCTGTACTGTGATTGTTTGCTGCCTGCCCCAAAGTCTGCCTCTATACCTCAACCTTGATTCTGTCTTGTCTCCATTGCTCTGTTTGCCGATATTTGACCCTGCCTGTATGACCTCTCTAATAAATAAGCTGCATATGGATTCAAACACCTCCGTCTTGTTTGTCACAGTGCAATGGTGTAAACATTGTTACTGTAGTTCTAAACTAAATGCGACTATTTTGTGAATATTTTCTCCCCTCACTCACACAAAAACAGATTCAGTATTTTTTTAAATTTCATAAAAACTGTGAAAAGCAAACTCCATTTTATTGCCATTTGCTGTCTTTGCTGCTGAGCCGATCTAATTCAAGCACACTAATGAGCAAAAATGACTTTAAATAAACCTAACTTTTTTTTTTTTAATTGAGAAGAAAGTGATGAACTCTTTTCTCTTGCATCTTATTCTTCATGCATTCCAGAATGGCAGCACAGCTAAAAGGTTTATTTGAGCATTTTGAATTCTTTCAGCCTGATGCTTATTAATTTCAGTTTTTGGTTTAAAGGTACATTTATATTTGCCAAAAATAGCAAAAAGCAACCCCAGTGAGAGATAAGAAAAAAGTAACATAGGGCATTACTTTCCATAAAAAGTAAATAACCCAGTTATTTAATTGTCTAGGGAGTCACAATATTGACAATATTTAATTGTCACAATATTGTGATGCATTACTTTTAAAAGTAATTTTGCTTAACACTGAATACAAAAGATTTCTATTTCAAATAAATGCTCAGTTAAACTTTCTCTACATCAAATTATAAGAAAAAAGGAAAGGAAAGGAAAGGAAAGGAAAGGAAAGGACAGGACCATGGTGGCCCATACTCAGAATTTGTTCTCTGCATTTAACCCATCCAAGTGCACACACACAGTAGTGAGTGGAAGTGATCAAACACACACACACACACCCGGAGCAGTGGGCAGCCATATCGCTATCGCTGCGGCGTTGGGGGAATGGTGCCTTGCTCAAGGGTCTCACCTCAGTCATGGTATTGAGGGTGGAGACAGCATTATTCTTGTTATTCACTCCTTCCACCTTCAATCCCTACTGGACCTGGGACTCGAACCCGCAACCTTGCGATTACAAGCCGTCCCCAAATGATACATTTATGCTGGATAAATGTATCATGGTTTACACAGAAATTACTCAGCAGAAACCTTTTTAAATTTGTTAGTAGTAAGAAAGTGACTGTTTCTTGAACACCAAATCATCATATTAAAATTATTTCTAAAAGATCATACGACTGGCTTCTGGAAACTTTACTTTGTCATCATAACAATGAATTACATTAGAGAATATTGTAATAGCATTGCTGAGCATAAGAGACATCTTTCACAAACAATACAAAATTTCAGCCCAAATTCATATTGCATTTCTTTATCAATGTAGAAAACACTTGTGCTGCTTATTTTTTTTTTTGTGGAAACTGAAATGCTGTTTTATTTAGAAGTCTTTGATGAATAGAGAGTTCAGAAAGACAGCATTTATTAGAAATAGAGATACTGTCACTTTTGATCAATTCAGTGCATTTTTGTGAAACAAAGTTTCAGTTTTGCCATCACAGTCACACTCTATAGCTGCTCTATTATATTACTTTTCTTATCTTCCTGAACTTGTGCCAGAACTAAATCGCAGTTCCACTGAAAATACATCCAGCATCCTTATGCGTTCTTATGGAAATGTGCTTCTCAGTGTGTCTTTACTTGTGCTGTATGTCCTTGCAAGTTGAAAAAAAAAAACATTTAGCAAGCTTTAAAACTTCATAGCTGCATACCATTGTAAAATCTTCCATTCTTTTTGCAAACAAATCACATTGCTATGGGCTGAATCTTTGTCAGAGGTGGTAATTGGTGGAGGGGATTTAAGGAGGGGGCCAAGATGGGGGTCAAAGGCTGTGCATTCTCCCTCTGTGTGTGCTCGACAATCCCATTATGATGGAGTAGAGGATCGGACATTTGGCTGCCCTGCTGAATACCAAAGTCTGCGTGGTGCGTGGGGTACGAAGGGGGTCCCAGGGGGTACAGAGAGGAGACGTGAGGGAGGAGCGACATAGTGTGCTCTGACTGTATTGCAACAGTGGACCACGTATGCTTTTATCTACCTCGCTCAGCCAAGCAGCATGACAGCCCCGGTTCTGCCACTGACCTGTCTGGTGCTCCTGAGCCTGGTCGGTGTCTCCTCTCAGATCCAGTGGTTGAGGTTTCTGTGGGTCCCAGAGAGGACCTCACCTGCGCCTGCTGCCACTACACCAGCACCCACCACTACAGCACCGGAGGAAAGCACAGCCCCTGTCTTCTCAGCCTCCCCTCCTCAGCCCACAGAGGGAACCAGCAAAACCAGAGCTAAGAAACCTCTCAGACTGTGGAAGAGTGGTGAGTGTTGCTCAGAATGAGGGATGAGGGAAAGTAGGAGGTTTTTAAGCTGAAGTAGTGGCTGAAGAAAATTGGCATCACAGGAATAAACTGATTTTAAAATACATTGTAAAAGAAAACAGTTGGTTTAAATAATGTTTTTACTGTATTTCTGACTAAGAAATAATCTTTGTGAGTATGAGAAATATTTGTTTAAAGAAACTGGAAAATCTTACTGACCCCACACTTTTAAAGTTTCAATGTTTTGAGAGTCACATGATTGATTTTCCTTCAGAAATCAATCTAATATGCTGATTTGGTGTTGTCAGTGTTGGAAACCGTTGTACTGCTGAATGTTTTTGTGTAAAGAAATTGTGGTGTACAGAAAGTTTAAAAACACTTTATTGAAACATTATACTAACTATATAAGTAACTTTGCAACTACAAAAAAAAAGAAAAAACCCTGGAGTGGGAGATCCTTGAGAATTCTGTTTTGGCTGGGGCTCGACGAAGATCTGTCCAAACAGGTTCCCCTTTCAAGGTTCTATCACTCAACTAATAAATTTATGGCTGGGAGGTTCCCTCTTAACCATCGAAGACACTGACAACACCATTCTGATACCAGTTACCCAACTAACCGGATAACTAAGATTCATGACCCAGCCCAGATCGGCGCAGAAAGCCCGGCGGTTTCCTCAGTCTCAGCCAAGGGTGCTGGTCCCGATCCCTGAAAGTCCGTTCTACCCATCTCGGCCAGGAGTGCTGATCCTGATCCCTGAAAGTCCAGTCTGGTCGTTTGGCCAGGAGTGCCGATTCAATTCCTTGCGGATTCCAATCTGCAGTCACGGCCAGGAAGGCCGATCCCGATCCCTGAAAAGCCAGTTTGCCTGTCACGGTCATGAGTGCCAATCCAGTACCCCCCTATGGATTCGGTTCCGCAGTCTCTGAATCCAGAATCACGGCCAAGAGAGCCGTCTTTGAATCTAGTTCCTGAATCATGGCCAGGAGAGCTGGTCCTGAGTCCAGTTTCTGAATCATAGCCAGTAGAGCCGTTTCTGAATCCCGATCCCGAATCACGACCAGAAGAGCCGTCTTTGAATCCAGTTCCTGAATCACGGCCAAGAGAGCAGTCTCTGAATCCAAGAGTGCCCTCCAGAGCTTGCGCTGCAAGAGCACTCTGAAATACTTACCAGGTGTTATTACCTGCAATATTTTCCATGCTCTTGGAATCCTACATGTTTCCTGTGTTTATAAATAAACCTGCAACCGAACTTCTGTGTTCTGCATTACTGAGCCTGACATATATATCTATTATACAGCACTCATCTGAACACAGAAATGTCAGTACTTGGTGCACAATGCAATTTATTACTTTCTTAACTTTACTAAATTTAGGCTTTAACTTTTAAAAGCTTAAACTGAATGCCAATATAGAATTTTTATTATTATTATTATTATGATTTTTTTCATATAGCAATTTACTTCATCCCAGAATATTTTTTATCAGTGAGTATTTGGAATCAGGATATATGCCATATATTTTTCCCAGCAGGACAGATAAGCATAATGATGTGTATCATTATTGTCTTATTAGTTTTAACATGTCACTTGGGTTTAGCTGTGTGTTTGGATCATTATTGAGATTATCTTTTACCCGTGAGGCTGGCAGAAATTAAAGTGCAGCTTAACTCTGATGGTTTCTAATTGTGCTACACTGTTGTGTAAAAGAGATCAGCCTGGCGGTGTTCAGTGAGCCAAGCTTTCTCTGAGAATAACACTAAATCCCTATCACATGATTTTGTAATAATGGGATTAGGAGCAGAAGGTTTTAGGGAAATTGGGGTCACTTATGGACCATCAATTTGTAGGTCCACCAGCTGATTACAGGCACAAAGATTGTGAAATGAACCCTGGGGGTCCAGATGTTAATTAATTAATATCTCATTACTTCATGCAGTCGCTGAAGCACCTACCTCTTCAATGCATTGGAAAGTGATATGAGTGTTGCAGAATGAGAGAATGATAATGTGAAAAAACATTTTCATTGGTGAAGACACAAACATCCTCACTGGATGTGAATCTATTTAATTTCTTTGAAGATATCATAATAATATATTTTGTAATGAATTAGATATGCACTCATGCACTTTGTTATATTTAAATGTGATTTGCAGTATACTGTAATTTTTAAATGAATACTGTGTATTTTCAGCACAAATTTCTGTGACCTGTAATTAATTTTTCTCTGCTGTACTGAATGTAAAGCCATGTAGAAGCCCTGCAGCCTTGTAGAGCAGTTTATTTGGCATTTTACCTCATTATTATCATTATGACTCATGTCAGATTGAAACAGCGAACATTTCAGAATGTTGTCAATTTAAAGAGCCTTTGGCAATGACTTTGGCATGAAGTAGTAACAATGGATTACTGTCTTTTTAATAATACTATAAGAAACAGGAGATGGAATTCAGAAAAGAATGCAAAAGATACATTCCTTGATTTTAGCTTTTGTCAAAGTAAAACGTGCTTTCAAAATCTTTGTAAAAAAGGCTGTATGATGCAACACCTTATATGCAAACAAAGAATTCAATAGGGGGCAGATAAAATACTAAACACTGCATTGCTTGTCAGAGTGAACATCGCATTGTTCCAAATGATCCAGAAATGCTTGCCAAATACTATAGAACTATAGATTGAGAATACCCAAAACTCCATCTGCAATATTCCAGTAAGATATGTCAACCACATCTTAAACTGAGAAACAGAGTCTGATTTTCACAGCCATAGAATGACACTCTTAGCAATAATCTTTCCGTAATTCCATAATTACAGACACATTATAAGCCAACAGAGAAACAAAATACCTAAATAATGCAATTTCTGGATCAGGTGTAAAAACACAACCGTACATATCACAGAACCACCTAAATATGTCAATTCTGGTGGTTCTCTGAACCAGAATTTTGATTCTCAAAACAGAACAAATTCTGGGCAATTTAGATTTTGAATAGTGCAGTCTATGCATCAGCTTAAACTGAATAAACTAATGCTTAGAATTAGAGAAATAGAGCAAGATTGAATCCCATACATCAGTCTTAATTTGTATGCTCAAGCATTTAAAAAAAATTGTTCACTTCTCGAGAACATGCATTTAGAAAATCTGAAAACAAATGCGTGGAACCAGATATCTCACATAAATGGTTTTATCTTTTCAGAAGTCTTGGAATAAAGAGCATGATTCATATGGGCTACTTTAATATTCCTTTATGATAGAAAATGAGAAACAGACACAGTCAGAATTTGTCCTTTGTGTTCCACAGAAGAAAGCTAATTATATTAGTTTGCCTTGTGTTTTTGGAGCACCATGTCTTTAATAAACATTAATTGAAACAAGGGATTATTTATTTTTTATATGCATGAAAGAATCTATGTGAAGAACCCTTTTTTCCAAAAGTTTTTAGACTATATGCTCATGTTTTTTATAAATAAGGGATTTTGAGACTGTATATTGTTCCTCATTTTAGTGATTCTCCCTATTACCGGTTGTTTTCTTTCAGAGCGAGGGTCCAAGGGTCACCTAGTCCTGACTGAGCTAGTTGGTGTTCCTCTTCCTCCATCTGTGTCCTTCATCACTGGCTATGAGGGTTTCCCTGCTTACAGTTTTGGGCCTGATGCTAATGTAGGTCGACTGACCCAATCCTTTGTACCTGAGCCCTTCTTCATGGACTTTGCCGTTATTGTCACCGTCAAGCCCTCCAACTCTCGAGGAGGGGTTCTGTTCGCCATCACAGATCCCTCCCAGAGGATCATCCACCTGGGCTTGGCCCTGACGCCCGTGGAGGATAAGACCCAGAGGATTGTACTGTATTACAGTGAGCCAGGGCTTGCAGAGACCATGGAGGTGGCTTCCTTTAAAGTGCCTGATATGACACAGCAGTGGAACCGCTTCACGCTGACGCTCGAGCACGAGGAGGTTCGGCTCTATATGGATTGTGAGGAGTACCACAGCGCCCCCCTGAAGAGAAGCCAGCAGCCCCTCAGCTTTAAGCAAGGCTCGGGAATCTTCGTAGCAAATGCGGGCAGTACTGGCCTGGAGAGATTTGTGGTAGGTCACTATTATTTATCATTTATCTCAAAACCATATTGAAATACATCATCTTTTTATTCATATTTACCTTGTCCTTTGCTTTCAAGCTGTGTACATTTATTGATGAGATGGTGTGATTTTATGTGTGCCTGGGGCCTTGAACCTATGTACCTTTAGTAAATTGACTGGCTTACATTGAACACCTTGACAGTTTTATCATTTATCATCCATCCATGATTAAAAGTTTGTTCATGATAAAAAGGTTGTTCGCAGCTACCTGAAGCAATGTAAGAACAAGTACAAATTGTTCAAAAATCACATTCTGATAATGTTTACTGTGATGATAAACTGACATGGATACTCACATTTCAGTTTATTTGCAACAGTTGACATTGAATTATGCATTCTCATTTTCCCAATTTGTCATGCTTAGATTGTCTTTGCTATAAACACTCAGTTAAAGGGAATGTTTAAAAGACATTAATAAAACTATTAAATTTAATTTTCTAAGGATTAAACTTATATTTCATTTAGACAAAATTTACAGACTTTTAATATTATATGTTTATTGATCTTCTATTGAAGCCCATTTTTGACGTGCAGGACCAGCCTTAAGTCGTTATATTTGTAGCGATAGCTAAAAGTACAGTGCATGGGTCAAATTTGTTTTTACCTTTATGTCAAAACATTTTTTTTTTTGGTTTTGCTTTTATGCCACAAAATCATTACGATATTAGATAAAGATCATGTTCCATTAAGATATTTTGTGAATTTCCTACAGTAATTATTTAAAAACTTTTTGTAGTTAGTAATATTCATTGCTAAGAACTTCATTTGGACAACTTTAAATGCAGTTTTCTCAGTATTTAGATTTTATTATTATTGTTTATTTATTTATTCTTTATTTTGCACCCCCAGATTCCAGATTTTCAAATGGTTGTATCTCTGCCATAATGCCTTATTGCCATGGCCATATCCTATCCTAACAAACAAACCATACATCAATGAAAAGCTTATTTATTCAGATGATGTATACAGTAAATCAAAAAAATATATATATATACATTTATGACTGGTTTTGTGGTTCAGGGTCACATATAAGAATAAAAATCATATTTTATAAAGTAAAAATGTGACATAAAAAGCCTGATTTAGTACTTCAGTTCAAAATTAAAATTGAAAAAGGCAAATTTAGGATTAATTATAAGATAAAACATTACCTAACAAAATCATTAGCTGACTATGAATTAATTGTTCACTAACGTTTTCACATTTACCTTCGACGACACCCAACATTACTTTTTACAAACTTTTTTTAAAACAAGTTTTAATTTGACTTTGTCCTCAGCCACATATATGAACAATTCTAGCTGAGGAGCTTTTGTCCCTTGTGTTGGTGTCTTGTGTTCAGGGAGGTGTGTTGTCATGGAGAAGACTTCAGGAAGGTCGAATCCTTTGTGTTGTGGCATAATGCTAGAAGGGCCTCCTTCAAGGAAAGAAAAGCAACTAACAATGAAACTTTCACAAACTGTACACTTAAATAATGCTACTTATAGACCTGGCTAAAACCCCATAGGTCCCAGGTTCAGACTTGCAATTACTGTTGTATTCTCTTGTTATTTGCACAAGTTAGTTTTGTTGTTGAGCTTTTGTTCTTTCACGTCTCCCTTCAGAGGTAATGCTGATGAAATGTATTGTGTTAATATGTGTTATCTGTAATAGCTCTAATTGAGTTTTGCTTGTCATTGTTTTATGGTTGTTTGGACTAGAACATTTCCTAATGCCCTAAATAATGAAAGTAGCTGATGGCTGTCATAAATCCCAGCTCCACCTGAATAAAAGTGTGGCTAAAATAACCCATTAAATCCTAATGAGTAAAGCAGGAGGTGCTTCAGCTGAAAGCCTGCTAATAATTGTACAAAATATATTACCTTCCCTTAAGCGTTTCTGGCACTGAGCGCTGGAAGAGTCTGTGCTGCTGTACTCCTGAATGCTGTCTACTGCTGTTAGAATGAAAATAACAAAACAGATCTCCTCCTGACAGTAGTTTACAGCTCCAGGCATCACTTGTGTATAAACATGATTAACCACTTGGCATTCTGCAAATATGCCAACAATCTTGTACACATACAATTTGATTTTGTTTGAAATGACTGAACAACTAAACCTTTCTCTTACCCTTTCTGTCTTATTCTGTCAGGGGTCTATTCAACAGCTGGTAATAAAGCCCGACCCTAGGGCAGCGGAAGAGCAGTGTGAGGAGGATGACCCCAGCGTGAGCACTTTTCATTACTTTCTCACTCCTGTTTGTGTAATTTGTCTCAGAATATAATTACACTGTCCTCGCTTGTTTCACTGAGGCATTTTTATTTTTTGTGGTAGTAGATTGAAAGCAAAATGTATGCTCGGGTATGGTTGTAATATGGCTGGGCCTCCCTCTTGTGGTGGAGTTGATCATGACACTCGTGATGTTTTGCAGTTGCAGGCCTCTGGGGACAGAAGTGGTGATGGTGATTATGATGATGAAGAAGAACATGGGACACATGAAGTAATCCTTGGTCAGACAAATGTGGGAGAAGACAAAGAAAAGGTTTGACAGAAGCACTTCATTGCATCACAATTCTATTAACCTGATAAAATTACTTAAAAAAAATAATATATATATATCAACCAAGTTAGTTTTGCCATGTTAATGCATTTATCAAAGCCATACATTATACCATTTACTGATTATGTGTTATAAGTATTCAGAAGTGTTGTTATTCATTGATTTATTATTGTTCAATTGAGTTTTTGAACAAATGCATTAAAACTCATTTGAATGTTGTTATTCATCAAACAATCCTGAAAGAGTCACAGTTTCCACAATATTTAAGTTTCAAAATTGATACTGACTTCATGACAGGAATAAACAATTTTAAAACATACAAATCTTACTGATTCCAAACGTTTGACTGGAAGTGAATGAATAACTTCATAATGCATTATATATACAGGATTTCTTTATGTATATTTACATCTTAATTTTTTTTTTTTTTTACATTTTTTAATTAATATGCACAAATGCATACCATTTACAAATGAATGAAAGAAGTAATTGTCTGTCTGTCATATTTGTCTGTCTTGTTATGTGCATGTTTGTAGTCAGTGTAATTATTTCTTTGTTGACATTATGCTGGATATATACAGGAAGCAAAGCAATTCGTTCTTCCTCTAGGAGTTGCGTTTAGTTACAATATTCAGAAGAATCAAAAGGTTTAAATCTTCTGTTCTCTCACGGAGTAGATGACAGAAAGATTTTTATTTATGTATTGACGCTAATACAAAAATTGCTGTTTTACTTCCTAGTGCTCAGAATGAACAGAGGCCTTTTTTAATGGTAAAGGGATAGTTCGCCCAAAAAGGAACTGTTTTGCTTTCTTGCTCGGAACAGAAATGTTTTTGCAGAATGCTCCTTCTAATGAAAATTAATGGGAAAAGAAGTTGCTGAGCTTCAAAAAATACACTAAATACAGTATACAACACATTTAAACAATATGATAGTTTTACATTCAAACAAATAGTCAAACATTGGGTGACATTAAAACCGACTGGTCACAAGAGACATGACAACCGTTTGCAAAGCTGCTGTGATGTAATGCATTGCAATTCATGACAGGAGTTACAGGAGTTTTTTTTTTTTTTTCAGAATTAAATATATTATTAAATGATGAAAACTCATTTATTGCTTATTGGAATCATGTCCAAATACCAGTGTCTAAAGTTGTTGGGAAAATGCATTATACACTGAACAAAATTATAAACGCAACACATTTGTTTTTTGCCATTCAGTTTTTCATGAGCTGGACTCAAAGATCTAAGACATTTTCTATGTAAACAAAGGGCGTATTTCTCTCAAATATTGTCCACAAATCTGGTGTGACCACCATGCAGAAACAGCATCTCCAGCACCACCACACTGAGCTCTGGAGCCCCTCAGAGCTGTGTGCTCAGCCCACTGCTGTTCACTCTGCTGCCTCACAACTGTGTAGCAATGCACAGCTTAAACCACAACATCAAGTTTGCCGATGACAAGACTCGTGTGGGTCTCATCAATAAGAATGACGATTCAGCATACAGAGAGTAGGTACAACAGCTAACAGCCTAGTGTTAAGTCAACAACCTGTCTCTGAATGTGGACAAAACTAAAAAGATGGTAATTTGATCATCCGTGGAGATCATCAAGAGCACCAAATTCCTTGGTAGCTGAGAACTTCACCTGGTGACTTAACACCAGCTCCATCAGCAAGAGAGCCCAGCAGCATCTGTACTTCATACGGAGGCTGAGGAAAGCCCGTCTACCTCTCTAACACAGATTGAGGCAGATTTGTGAATAATATTTGAGAGAAATAAACCTTTTGTGTTCATAGAAAAAGTCTTAGATTTATTTAAGTGTTATTTTAAATATCAGAGGGCACTTCAAGTGGAAAAATAGGGCAAATGAGTTCAGTTGATAAAACAAGGTTGGGATCTCTGATTTATTGATAATTCTCAATTTAATCAAGTTTGTCCTAATAATGGAAGACATGGGTCGGTTAGGAGTGGTAGCAGTGTTTAGAAACCTGCTATTCCTTGTTGTGATTTAAGTTTTTTAAACCATGGCTACAAGTAATAATAAATAGATTCAAATGTGTTGTTTATGTTATTATGGCTAATATATTTTGTAAGAATGTAATCAGTTGATGTATTATTGCTTGCAGACACATAGACCCACCTCTCCTGTCCAAGCTCCGCCCACTGTGTTACCTGACATGGATGAAGGAGAGTTTTCAGGACATGTGACCCCTATAGATGAAAGGCTGCTTAGAGGTAAGAGGACACTCTTTAATTAAGAATTAGGGTTTTTTCTGCCTATTTCATCAACGTTAATTATTTACATTGTAGTATTTCAGCAAATTAATATTAATGTTGGTTGTTGGTTGTCAGGGACTTACAAAACAGATGAAACAGGGGAGAGTACCGGGGATGTAAGTATTACATTTTATTTCCTGTTGTAACACACAAAAAAAGGATACTTATCTTTGAATCAACTGGGTTCTGCTCTTGCAGTATGCTCTTGTGTGGTTAAAATGACATTATAATCCTGCCTACTCAATTATAGAATTATAGTATCTGTTGACCTGTCTCAGGGTTCTGGTCAGGGACAAAAAGGGGAGCGTGGAGAACCTGGACCTGCAGGCCCCCCAGGACCCCCCGGACCTCCTGGACCATCTCTCCCACCCACACATGACACATCTGGTCAACCTGGACAAAGAGGCCCTCAAGGTCCAATGGGTCCACCTGGAAGACAAGGCAGACCAGGGAAAGATGGACAAGCTGTATGATCATTTCCTCAAGATGAGAAAACAATATTGAATTTGTTACTTATTATTATTATTTCTGATACTATGTCTAACCTTTTATTTATAAACATAGTACTATAGACCATTTCATGTCCTAGCGGTGTAAATTAAGTGAACTCAGATTTTTTTTTTATCTCTTGCCTACGTTTTGCAGGGACGCAAAGGTGAAGAAGGAAAGCCAGTGAGTAATATTTTTTCTTTCATGTGGACAGTTTTAAAACGCTGGTATGTGTGCAGATGAAGGACAGCACATTCAGTACAGAGCTGCACACAGTTCAGTTGATACATTAACATTACTGTGCACAAATTACAGTTGTTAATTGAATAATCATTTCTGATAGAACTCAAAATAAGAGACATATTTGATTCTTTAGAAGAACCTAAGAACAAAAATGTATTGTATCACTTTATTTTAGAGCATGTACACTTATATGTACTCGTACTTGTACATTGTACTTCCTGTGGGTTAGGGTTAGGGTTACAGATAAGTTCAGGGTTACCTATACTAGATTATTACTATATTATTATTATTACTATACACAAAACAGGACTGTAATTAAAGTGCTACCAAAAATGATCTTACCAGTGCTCAGAGATGACCAGATAACACTCAAATAGAACACACCGGTTATTATTGGTCTTCTTACATTTGGTCTCCTCACCCTTAAACCTACCCCTACCCAAAATGTTTGGCCAAAATCAGAAATGATAGCTGATTACAGTATGTAAGGTAAGGACATGACATGTGGCCAGGTATGGTTGCCCATACTAGGAAATTGTGCTCTGCATTTAACCCATCCAAGTGCACACACACAGCAGTGAGAAGTGATCAACCACGCACACACACACACCGTATGAGCAGGCATGGCCATTTTTAACTTGAATGTGCTTCCTGGAATCAGCCAATTACAGTTATTTTAGATGTAGAAAAATATATACTTGATGTTTTAAACAGGTATTGTTATATTTTTTTAATTATCACAATCATAAACACACTGAAATTAAACAAGCTGAAATTAAAGAGGATAGAATGTAATAGAAATTCATGGCTTTATGTTTACATCTGTCTTCGCATCTTATTACAATATCTCTTTAATGCAGGGGCAGAGAGGACCTCCAGGACTTCCAGGATTACCTGGAGAATCTGGAGTCAAAGGAGAAAAGGTGAGGGATAACGCAGTTGAGCTGCCTCTTAAACTTGAGATTATCCACAATGCCTCAGTACAGCCAGAACACCTAGCCTGTTGTGCTTATTTAATTCTTTTAGGGTGATTCTGGGGTTGGTCCGCCCGGTCCACCAGGGCCTCCTGGACTACCAGGGCCATCCAAACCAATTAAAGTTCCAGTAAGTATGTTGCACAAACTCTTTGTTTTCAAGAATTACTTTTTATTGGGGGGGTAGATGCATTTGTTGAGAAAAGCATGAGACTTGTAACTGCACTGTTTGGCTCCCGTAAATCTGTTGCATTAAGTCAAGTCATCTTTATTACAAAACAACTTCATAACTTGACCGATGTAGCAAAATTATTCAAACATGAGATAAATTCAAATTCTGCTGTAAAGCATCTCTAAAAAGTATAATAGTGTCATTATTAATCTTGAGTGAGTTGGTTCAGTTCAATTCAAAAATACATTTATAAATGTTTATATATATATATATATATAATCAAATAATCAAAAACCTAAATTCACAAATCAACACAACAACACAACAGACATACAGATAACAGCATCAATGTGGCAAAATTTGTCACTTGTGAAACTAATGTAATTCATCAACTTTCCATTCAATTTTTAATGACAGTATGGATTTGATGCTCTCGGCTCTGGATTTGAAGATGTTGACATTGATACAGAACGTCTTAGAGTGAGTAAATCTGCCCATGTTTTGACAATATTTTACATACTGTGTTTAGTGGCATTTAACAGTCAGGTTGTCATTGTGTCACTATTAATGATAATGTCACATTCTAGGGTCCACCTGGACCTCCAGGGCCTCCAGGGCAACCTGGCCTACCCTTTCCTAATGGCCCCTTAGGGACTTTGCTGCCTGGACCCCCAGGCACCCCTGGCAAGGATGGCAGAAATGGTAAACCTGGACTTCGTGTGAGTACTGTATGTTCTCTCTTCAGTTAAATCATATGCTGAGGAGATGCTTGGTTAAGCTGTCAGTTATATTACATATGATGTCTAAAGCACTCAGACAACTCGAAAGTAACTCAAACTAGCAGATAAATTATTCAAGCACATGTTTGGATTTTCCAGTGTTGCTAAGTGATGGCTGTATCACAACTTTTATCTGATTCATGTTGTCTTCTTTCCTTCTCTCGATTGCTCAGATATTTGAGGACTGGTTTAGTGGGTCTGGCACTGACTCTGGTTTTGGCTCAGGGTTTGGCTCAGGTTTTGGTAAAGAACAGGGGTTCATTCAGGTCACTGAACCAGTAGGTTGAAAAAGACAGCATTTTTTCTCCAGCAATATCTGCTTGTCCATATTTGCCTGAATGCAAACTGAGATTTGTATTAGTTTACATTTTTGCATGTATTTTCTCCAGTCAGATACTTGCTATGGCTTTACATCATACAGTACTTTACTCTTTACATATAGAGAGATACTTAGAAGCTGTTAGGTATCTTTTTGATGTGGTTCAGTTTATGAGAGTAAGATTTAATAGCAGAGGAATAATGAGGTCTACAAACAAACATCAAAGGTATTTCAGTAAAACCATAGCATTAGTTATAGTTGGGCAGTTTGATAGAAAAACAACAGAAGTACAAGTTGAAAGGTGATGAACACGCAGGTTGCATTTCAGGACAGTTTGAAACTGTGCTGCCTTTTTCTGAATGTTGGAGAAAATCTGTCTTTTTATTTTAAACTGTCTGCTTGTACTAACAGCAATGGGGATTTTAATATTATGTTGAGACAATAAATATTATATTAGACAAAATAATGTGAACGCCTGTTATTAAAGAGGTTAATATTATGTATACTGATCTAACAGTTATCTTTAATGGTGCCATAGAATGGAAAACTGAATATACCTTGGCATGGTTGAATAATAACAGTTCAGTACATGGACATAACATACTGTGAGTCTCAAACACCATCGTTTCCT
>JAUCMS010000044.1:7836161-7847232 GCA_032357445.1 Enteromius radiatus | reverse complement strand
AGGAAATACAGTGTCAAAAAATCGAAATTAAAATCGAAATCGCAAAAGTGATTTAAAAATCGAGATTCTTTTTTTTTTGTCCAAATCGCACAGCCCTAGTTCTAACCACGTACGTTTGTGACGTTGACTGCAAACGTTCGTTTAAACTATGCTTTCGGCAAACACCGAATCATTGAACTGTGCTGGTAACGATGAAACTTGTGACCATAGTAGACTAACCATGCTTTTGGGAAACGCGCCCCAGATTAGCAGTCAATCATTATGTATTTTTAACGACTTCTTGAAAACGTTACTTTTAGTTATCCCCCCAGTAATGGAGATTTGGCAAGATTCAAGCTTTAAACACTCCACAGACTTTAAAAGTGAGAATTAAGCATTGCTTACGAATTCTTCCAGTGTCTTTGAGCAGAATTAGCAGGATCAGCATTTTAGCGCTCAATCACTGACAGCCCAAATTTCAGTGTGAAATCACAGAATGCCCGCATGCTGCCGCAGAGACATTATGTAGGGTCATGTTTTCACACTGACAGCGTCTTAATCCAGTGAAACATTGTATGCATCTCACCTGCAGGCTGTGGCTGAGGTATCATTGCTGCATCAGGCTGAATACATCATATCATACATTCAAATTTATTCTCTCCTTGCAATATTTCACCCTCTTCCTATTTTTGATGAGCTCTGTTACATCAAAAAAATGTATCTAACACCAAATGTAATCATCCCCCACTGCTCAACCACCCACACATAAAAACACTTTCTCTCTCTAACACACACACACACACACACACACACACACACTTGCATGGTGATCTGTCTGTCTTTCAATAGATGAATGTCAAGTAGTGTACATTGAATACATTTGCACTTTCATTGCTCAGGGGCCATTCTGCATTCAGGGTTTCTTCCATTTTCCTTCTCCATAAATCTCATCATTATTTAATGCATTTGTTGCCAGTACATTTTCAGGGATGCATTTACATCATATTGGTCTAAGCTTGATTTGGTCCATTTCCTGAACGCTTTCGTTAACTTGCTGAATATCCTGTTAGTGCTACACCAATTCTCTCATTCAGAGCTGCTAAATGCATATGAGCCTTGTATTGTGTTTGAGGCCGTGGGAGAAATTCCAGACAAAATGGTGAATTATTTTTTTGTGACGATTAATTTTTGTTTCATCACCTATGCTGTAGCCCATGTGTTCTACATGTTTATGTGTGTGTGTGTGTGTGTGTGTGTGTCAGATAAAAACTGATTGTGCCAGGCATGACAGCCTGTCCAGTTCTCTGTTGATATCAACCCTTTCTGACTCCCCTGCTTCTGATTTTCACATCCGTCACCAAGACAACCAGATTATTTTGAATCTATCAGATCAAATTCAATTTTGCTTTTGATTTTGGATCTGGAACTCTCTTGCCTGTCACATAGTGTAGACTGGAGATACTGCCTGGAGACTTAAGAATTTGACAAGGCTGCTATTTTACACTAGAGCAGGAAGTTCATTTCTGGGGTCCTCTTGTTTTTCCAAAACCTGAGGCCTGGAACACAGAGTAATATATACAGAGTTAATGGTTTTCTCAAATAATTCAAAACAGCAGGAAGGAAGCGGAATGTGAAGAGTCTGACTTCAGCTATTTAATATGCCATATGTTTGCAATACTTTTGTGATTACTGCTAGGTTCCACTGCATTCCTGTTGTCGTGTTTGACTTCATATTAATAGATGTTGCTCAGATGTCACTTTAAAGCTCGTGAGACTTACTTTGTGCCATGGCATTATGTCACTGACAGTTTTTAGTGACTTGTGTGTGCGCAGCTGTCTGCACAAACTGCATTGTGTGTGTAAGTGAGTGGTTGTGCACACATGTCTGTCTGTGTGTATTTTGGAGTGTGGTGTGTGTGTATATACACCCCTCAACTCATCCCAACTCATTCCACATCCCATTCATCAGAAATGGAATAAAATTTTATATGACAGCAAATAAAACAATATATTAATATAATATAATCATTTATTTATTAAATCCAATTTAAAATGTCATAAATCATGATTATGTTACTGACATATTTGTGTTTTATATATGTGTTTTCATTTCAATGCAATGTATATTTATAACACAATATACTATTACACTATTTACTGTATATATATATATATTTTTTTTTTTTTTTACTGGGAATATAATTTATTACCTTGGCATTACATTATAGAAAACTAGTTAGCGACTTTTTGTAATAAAACAAATTTGTTTTTTTTTCTTCCTCCATTACCACAATAATCAATCTCTTAGTATTTGCACATTTGTAAAGTCATAATAATGCTACTGTTGTTGTTTTGTTTGTTTGTTTGTTTGTTTGTTTTGCCATTGAAGAAAATTTTGTAGTTTCCATTCCATTCCACTTCTTAAAACCCTAGAAGTGTGTAAGTGTCTATTATTTTATTTTATATTAAAAAACATTTAATAAAAAATTATACTTTTTTTTACAATTATTATTTGTTTCATATATATATATAATGCATTATCTTGACATTAAATTTCAAAACAGTTTTTATGTGACTGTTTTTAGTAACACTGCAAATTTGACATCTTTCTCTCTTCTACTACCATAATGCAATCTCCCAATATTTCTTCATTTGTAAAGTCATGATAATAATGTACAGTAGATATTTTACTTTT
This sequence comes from Enteromius radiatus, assembly GCA_032357445.1. Classification (NCBI taxonomy): domain Eukaryota; kingdom Metazoa; phylum Chordata; class Actinopteri; order Cypriniformes; family Cyprinidae; genus Enteromius; species Enteromius radiatus. The sequence goes on along the minus strand of JAUCMS010000044.1, from coordinate 7,844,558 downwards.
GCTAAATGGAAAAGCAAAAAAGAAATACATATACATATACTATATCAATATACTTTTATATAGCCCAGGGCACATTGCACTAAATATCACACATTATAATAAACATTGCTGTATTCAGCTCATTTTTAACATGGGGATGTTAAACATGTAGCTACACAAAGACTTCCAGTTACATTAGCCTCCAGTTTTTAAGCTGCACAACACAGCTATATTGCAAACACATATTTCTTATAATATTTTTTAAAATGTATTGTCAGAACTGCAGCCACGCTGGTTTACCATAGTAGTTTTACAGTTTACTGCACTTTGCTCTTCTTCCAGTTACAGTATATTGTAAAAGTTGCACAATAAGGTGGTTAGAGGCTTGTGTTCTTTACATATAGCAACACTGTGAATAGTACAGCAGCTTCACACATTAAGAGCGAAACCCAGCAGAGCACCCTATGCTTTCTAACTAGAGCCGAAGTTTGTCATTGGTTCATTAGTTCTTATTAGAGAGAGCGCATTATCAGCCATCGCTCTCTCTGGTAGGTCCTTACTCATATGTATTCATAAAAGCCCTGAATATGTCGACATAACTAAGCTAATTTGGTATTCTTGATGTGATTTATCTTTTTTTCTAAAGATATCTCACAATGAAAAGACAATGAAAGTATGCATGAGGTGTGGGGTTTAGCTAGTATTGATGTATTATACCCAGAGTTTGAGTTATATGGTGCAGGGGGGGAGGGGAGGGGGAGCACGGCCTCATCAGCAGTTTGTTCCACTGGGTTTCATTCCATTCTCTACAGACTGATTTGACCCCATTGTCACACTCTCACACACATACACACACTCACAATAAAAGGAACATAGCACACACAAACCCACATTTACACCACAAACATCAGGCCGAACCTCAAATAGGCATGCATGCGCAAACATACAAACACACATGCATGGTGTAAAATTATTGTACTACACACATGTAGACACACAAATAAATGAACATGGTACACACCACACCACACACACACACTCAACGCTTGAGCGCCCTAACACAATGACACAATGAGATTGATTCAGCCTCTTAAAGCGGGCGCATCATCATTAAATTAAATAATGTCACAGGGACTCATGGAAAATAGATTCTCTCTGGCATCCTCTCTTCATCATTCACAGTCTCAAACCAAATGCATTCCAGGGCTCGTCCTCATCTTCAACTGGAAAACCTTCCCAGTGAAGCACAAAATTCAGTGTAATGTGAAGTCGAATTCAGAAAGAGATTGTTTTAGACTTTTGTAAAAATTTGAAATATTAAAATAAAGCATTCTAAATGGCACTGAGCTGTCTCAAGCTAAATTTACACATTTGAATATAGGCAGGGATGTAATTATGCCTCCATAAGGTTATAGGGTTGATGGGAGGAGGGTTGACAGTTTTACAGTTTAATTTTATATTACAAGCCTTGTTCCTAACGTCATAAAACTACAAGGTGTTCCAGATAATTGAATGCTGTAATATTTGACAAATATGTATATTTTAATTATTACTTGTTTACTGTGTTAGCATTGTTGACATTTTAAGATCACCACCTACTTAAAAAGATGAAAACATGATGATAAAAGGCTTGATGCAAAAAAACATTCAGTATTCCTCAGAATAAATAAAATCGGTGAAATGAAAAACGCAGAATATGACACAAACATGCAATAATCGAATGTTAAACATCATTTAAGGGAAAGTTCACCCAAAAATTAAATTAAGATATATTTGATGAAATATGTGAGCTTTCTGACCCTCCAAAACAGCAAAGCAACTACCATATTCAAGGCCCAGAAACATGGAAAAGATATTGTTAAAATAGTCCATGTGACATGATTCAACTGTCATTTTTAGAAAGTGAAGAAAGAAATTTTCTTTTGTTGAAAATAAAAGACACTAAATGCTTCTTGTTCTCATCTTGCTACTCAAGCTGTATGAATATTTTTTAGATATATTTATTTGCTTCTTTTACATTTTGCATTTAATTGTACGTTTACTTTCAATATGTTTGATATACAAATATACAGTATATAACTGATTATGTGATCATGCATATGCAGGCAAAAAAAAAAATGTAATAGAAATATGTTATTTGTTTATTGATGTTTATACATCCATCTGGTCTTGAAACCATTACTATATGACTTCCAGATTCCACTGTTTCATCAAACCCTTATATATAATCTAAATACCATGAACTGACAGGTAATAAGTCCAATTACAATCAAAGTAGAGTTAATCTAACTACTATGTACAGAAACACAATTCAAGAAAGAAGAGCAGCAAATAGTAAGCGTATGGACATGGAATTATACTGAGAACAAGAGAAATATTGAAGATGCACACATGCAAGTTTTTACAGAAAACAAGAAGGTAGCTAATTAAACATAACAAGGAACATCTGTAACCAATACCTGCAACCATCAAACCGTACAGCTCATGTGCTTAATGACCTCTGAAGACAAACTTGAATTTACCCCAGGGCCGGCTCCAGAAGCCAATCTCTCACCATAACAAGACCTGCCTCTAGGCCAAAGACAGTCTGGGTGGTCATGATAGACACTGTTAAAACAGTCTGTCTGGGTCATGTGATCTTTACTACTGTGATCAGCTTGATGTGATATTTTCTTGTGGACAGACAGAAATCCAGGGCCATTGACCATCCAGCTAATCTCCATCCAAACGCGGCTACTAATATTCAAGTAAAATGTCACTGACTGGTGCTTTTATGCATTTCAGGAAGTCAGAATATCCAGGTTTTCTGGGAAATCAAATGTTCACCAGGCTGCTACAATGATCTTAACAGGAAGAACGTGTTAATTGATTTAGGTTCAAAGAGTTTTGTTTAAGGCACTTATTAGTTGAGACCAATAATATCCTTAACTCCATAATGCCGAAAAAGCTCAGAAACACAATCAAGGCAAAAACGTTGAGAAATATATGTAACGTGGAATGTAAATAGCCTACACAAAGATGCAATTATCCTTAAAACAGGAAAAGGCTCAGTGATGCAGCGATAACACGTAATACAAACAGCATGAAGACTAAAGTAACAAAGCATAACAAGAAACAGGTGTGGCTAGTACCAGAAATAATGACAACATATAACCAGTCCCAATTTAGTTGAGCATGGTAACGCTGCAGCTTTCCACTCACCAAAAATATGTGTATAATTATAAAGTAAAAAAATCTCATATTTAATTTAACCACATTCAATCATACGTTAACAGACAAGCTACTCTATTCTTAGAGGTTTAGGTCTTGGTGCTAAGACATTATCTTACATTCTGAACTATGACATTATGGTCATAATGTAAATAAAGTCTTCAAGATCAACTTACGTTTCTTAAATAAAGAAGATTATAGTTTGAAAATCACATTTGGATTATTACCGTAAATATACCAAAGTTTACACTTGTTTTGTTTCTTTACAGTCAGTTTTAAAATTCTCATTTCAGCAAAAGAGGTTTTCTTTATAGCCTCTCAAATCCATTTTAGAAATGCTTTTTATTTCCCCAAAGCATGCCTCGACTTGTTTTCCCCATGCATTTTGTCATTAGTCATTAATGTTTAAAGAACTCAGCTTTAAACTCAGCTTCTGCATTCTCTTCATAAGATCCATATAGTGCTGGAAAAACAACAACAATTGCCTCATGTCTGTGGATTGCACAAATCCACTCTATGGCTCCATCGACAATGCAAGGGAAATATGCCATGAAATTTCAACAACAAACGCACTGCATTTTCTGCACTGCATATAAATATACATACAGAATGTAAAACAAATCCAGGTGTTGATTTGCCTAGAAGAATCTTGTTTTTGATCTCTCTTCAAACTGCACATTTGCGTAAGAAAACAGACAAGTAAATTTGATCAAACTATCAAACTGTACCATCTAACTGTTACTCATTACTCTGGTGCTGTGTGTAACTCAGAAATAGAAATTCCAGGATTATGTATTTACATTTACATGCCATTGGCTCTCACATGTCACATGACCAAGCCTGAATGTAGCACTATTTTGTTTCATATCTCTTGAGTAATTCCTTTTTTTACTCTTTTTTTTTACTAATTACTAGTAGTTCTTTGTCTCATGTGTTGCAAATATTACTCCATTCCAAGTGAAAGTTGTAAACAACATTTTTTACTTAAGCGAAAGTATAGAAGTACTTGCTTTTAAAAGTACTGAAGTTTTGTGAGTAAATTTCCGGTCAATGCATAGTTTAATTATTGTTGCATTGTCATATGTTATACTTCCTTATGCCTCTGAAGCAACCAACTGAATACACTGACTAGTTTGTATTATCTGTGTAATAAAGAGCTCTTAAGAATGTTAAAAAAATTAAACTTTTGGAAAAAATGACTTTGGGAGAGTCATAATCATTTTCTTTATTGAACACTCCTACCTACCATCACAAAACAGCATGGAAGTGTTGTTACACAGCTGCAGCAGTGTGTACACACATTAAAGTGTATGCATTCATCCACATTTGAATCAAGTGTACAGGGAAATGTATTTAATCAGAAGGATAAAAAAACAAACAAACAAATAATCCAACCTGCTAACTCAACTACACAGCCATAGCTATATAACTGCCCAACAGCAACATTCTGCTTTTCATTTTATTTTGAAAACAATGATACTGTCTCTTACAGATCACTGATAGGCTGTCTATCACCTGTAAAAACACCAATCCCAATTCAAATGTAGTTTCCAGAAAAAATAAAACTCAAGTAAAGTACACTTTCTGAGTATCTGTACTTAAGTCCACCTCTGACCTTTAATGTACCAAAATTAATCTTTTAGGTAGGTTTGAAAAGGTATTGCCCCCGTGACAGCTGTTGTACCTTTATTTCTGAGAGTGTGCTAACGTACAAACCAAAATAGTGCTTATGTTGTTCTTGCATCTTGCACTGTATGTCAAAAACACGTAACAGAAGGTTTACATTTCACTGTATCTTCATGTTAAACTGGCTAAATGTGCATTAATTTAATTGTACCCTACATGAACAGTGGATCCTGCATGTTGTTATCTGCGATCGTGATGACCAACCGTAATATGATTCTCCCGCTCGCATTGTGTGACAAATTGTGCCACATAAAGCCTGAATGTATCTTTTTGAATAAAACAAATTCTATACTGCTGTATATTTCCTGCATATTCACCTTATTAATATGCGTTTTTTTTAAGGTCTGTTTTTGTAGTACAGTTTTGTATGCTTTTTGAATGAAAGAGAGATTTTGACAGCCTCAGTTTCTCCCAAAAATAACACAAATCTGTCATTTGCTTTAAGAAGATTTGGGATGTGTCATATGGGCTATACTTTATGGTGGCTGTTATGTTTTTTAATTGGTATACCATATGCTCTGCGCTCAAGTTTGTGTTGCATTGTGCTCTAGATAGGAAATTCCTACCTAACCCAAACTGAAACCAGATAGAAGTCTTTGGCCCTGCTTCTACTTCATGCGAGGTGAATCTTGCAAAATGATATATAATAATGTTGGTATAATACTGAAAGAACCATCTGTTCTTTTATATCGCAGCTCCCACACTTCACACAACAAATACATATCTAATTACTGTACGAAGTTACAGCAGCGCATTTACGAATAACTAATTCTAGCACGTATTCACTATGTAAACCTATTTCAAGTTGATCAGATTTTCATTACGGAGAGGAATGGAGTTTTATTTGTGAAGAATAAGCGGCTGCTGAATTATTGTCAGAGTAATTGGGTGTCACACTTTTAACATCGTTCATGAACAAATAGTGGCAACTCATTCTGTGTCTGTTATTTTCGTTTCTGCCCAAAAGCCCTATCTCACTGACATTTATGTGTGACCTGGATGCTAATAGACAGCAAAATTGTTTACCCAGGATGCAACTGGAAAATGTGTTTGAGAAAGATGAATCCATTGATGTTTGTTTTATACGCAAAGAGTATGTAAACAGAAAATGTGGCATGTTATTAAGCAGGAGAACTTGGTTATTTCCTTTGCAACAACATCTCATAAACTATTCTGACAGACTAATAAACTATATGAAGCTGCTGTGGAGAAGAAAAAAAGGGGGAAAAAACACAGGCTTTGAATCTTACAGCCATACAAAGGGGAAAACGCAAAAGAAAACATCAATCATGGGGATTATTATTTCAGTTGCCATGGAAACATCCCTCCAAACCCAATATCTCCATGTCTCCACTGCTTATTATCATCTGGTTTGATTGTACATCATTGAAACTATAGTGATTACACTCTTAGGATGAAAAAATGCACGCTGTCATGGCAACACAGTACAATGTTCTTAATCATTTCACCTCCTCAATCTGAAATGTAATAGGCTGTCAGCCATAATGGCTTGTGAAGGATGCTTCTGTGAAATGGTTATCTTCTTAACTATCTTGCAAAATTATTCCTCCTGTCCTGGAGACAGCAAAGACACTACAGGGCAGCTTTTATATCTGCAGTACTGCTTTATATCTCCTGACTATTCATTTTATTGCTAATAGTTCTATGGCTCATGTGTTGCAATCGCACTGCTTCATCCCAGTTTGTGTTTGGCCATGTTTCACTACAAACTAAACCATATTTACAAATTTGTTTAGACATTGTACACAACAATTAGCATGTTTTAAATGGTTAAACTGATGTGCACATATTATAATATAATACAAACCAAAGAAACATCCATATCAATCCAGTAGATGACATCCATATACATAAAAATATTAACATTTTAGCAATAGAAAGTGAGTAGCTTTGATGCTAATCATATAAAAATATATGCTACGTCACACTATGGGAGCTGTTACTATATATTTTATCACTGGAACACAGTATTAAGTAAACAGCAACCAGAATCAGAACTATCAATTAAAACAAAACAAAACAAAACATATAAAGTGAGCAGAAACCAAGCTTTATCAAATGTCAACACATGCAAGGAGCTGCAGTCATACAGTCGCTGGTAACAGAACAACTGGACATTAATAGCCAATATGATGAATTGCAGTAGAGGTGTGCTGAGAACTATTTTCTCATCAATAGGGCAGCCACATGCTCTCACTTTTATTGACCATCTAAACAAACACACAGGTTCATGTGATGCACTTAGTTTTTATTGCGAGAGGTCAATATTTATTTATATTTCTCATAACAAAAAGAGGCAATTCTACTTGTATAAATTGTCTAGCTTCAGGCTTCTGTATCACTGCAGTTGTATTGCATAAATTAGGCAGGAATATACGAAGAGAAGAGAAGAGAAGAGAAGAGAAGAGAAGAGAAGAGAAGAGAAGAGAAGAGAAGAGAAGAGAAGAGAAGAGAAGACTGACATTCATTTTTGTCTATTCATTATGACAGGCATAAATTGCCAGTGGCAAGAATGTCCTCATAAGTCAGGAGTTCTGTCTTTAAAAATATGAAATAAACTGCAAGCACTCCCACAGTATCGAGTGTTAGAAGTAAGTCTAAGCCACAGAAACACTCAAATTACCATATCACCATTTTGTGGAGAAGTGTAAAAACAGAAATGCAAGGCATTAACAAATTTTAATAAGTTCAGGAACTATATTTTACATCATTAACAGATCTAGTGAGAAATGTTTCCCTCAGGATATGCAACAGCTTTTGTGTTTACTTTGTGACATGCATTTAAAATGAGTTCACAATATCATCTTTCTCCAAACCAGTTCCACTATAACAATCACAGAGAAGTTTAATAAAAAAAATAAAAAAATAAAAAACACTGGTAGTGGTGTAGTGCTTTTAAAAAATTGTTTTTAAGTGATTTTTTTCATGCAGGTTATCATTATGCCAGTAGGTGGCAATACGTCTTTATGAGTCGTTGAATCATTAACCAATTGGTTCAGCCTCAGGAACTGGTTCAGGATCTAAAAACAAAGGTGCGTTGTGATTTTCTGTGGTTTTATTCTGTTAAACAAATGATTGTGTTTCAGTTGTGACTTTGTGTACAGATTTTTTATTGTTATTAAGGTATGGAAGTAAATCACATAGTTATGGGTAGAACTTAAGCAATAGCCTGTACTGAGTTAAGGTAGGCAACGAGTTGAATATGTAATAAGACTAGTAAATGTGAATAATTATCGTTATCTATTATAGCCTAATTAATTATTAAATCAAATGGCAGAAATGTGGAGCAGGCGATCTGTGCGCCATTAGAAAACAAGCTAACGCTAATGAACTTTTGGTAGGCTAATCAACAAAAGTCACGTAGTGACGTGGAAAAACATATAATATGGCAACGTCCAGAGACTGGTGCTGCATCCGAAATACTGCATACTGCTTAAGTAGGTACTACATTTAAAATTGAACGTACTGCCCGACCGTTAAAACAGTACGTTCTATATAGTA
>JAUCMS010000044.1:7812925-7834367 GCA_032357445.1 Enteromius radiatus | reverse complement strand
TTATGTCCATGTACTGAACTGTTATTATTCAACCATGCCAAGCTCAATTCAGTTTTCCATTCTATGGCACCTTTAAAGCCTTCTTGTAATGCGTTATAAAGGTATTTATAATGTCTGTTATAATGCAGATATATTTGCAGATTCCTTGTTGTATCTGAAATAGTTTGTTTGCCATGTGTTTTACTGCATTATATAATAGCCTATAATCATAAGATCATACAATGCGTTAAAAGGTGTGTTACCAGACCTAATGAATGCATTAATGCTTTTGTAATAGCTAAATAAAAAGTGTTACCCCAAAAGCCCTGTATGAAAAAGTATAAATACATGATAATAAATAAATGCATAAATAATACATTTCCTTGCACCTAAAAATATTTCCCCCTGGTTTCACAAACAAGGCTTAAGCCTATAACTAAACTAAAATGTAAATCTGAGCTATTTCAACTGAAAGACATGCACTGACTGATCTTAAAACATGTCAGTGCCTTTGTTTTGTCACCAGTAATGCTTTTTACTATAAGGCGTGTTTATAAAAACGACTTACCTAATTGAGCTATGACCTTACCATGTCTATAAAACAGGGCCTTTATAATTTTATTTTATTTTATTTTAATCATTTTTTTTAAATGTTAGTTTTCATCTCAAATATCAGTCTTGTCAGTCTGAGTGAACAGTTTAAAAGCAGCACTTTTTTTTTCTCCCTGAGTCACAACCCGGTATGTGTTTTTACAAATAGTCAAAGCATTAGAGTGCTAGCGCAGGAGAGAAAACATACTGTCCAAACATATTCTAAATGCTTATTGTGAAATATCTAAGGTCTGTATTTATGTTGAAAGGCCTTCACGGTTTTACACGTGCCTTGTACCTTTCCAATCAGAGAGTTGTAATCCTAATTTGTTCTCTTTTTAAAACAGACAGAAAGAGAAACTGTGTGGTTTCACATTCCTCCGGGCTTTCTAATAGCACAGTGCACTGCCAAAACCAAAATTAGTGCTTTACTTAGATGCCATTGGGTTCAGCTCAAATGATGTCCAAAGGCTGTCCTATATACCTCACTGTATCCTGCAATTACCAAAGATTAATATATGACTTCATTTTCCTCTTTTCTTTCTCAGTAATTCTGGGACCGGAGCCAGCAGCACAGTTTCCTTTTGACTCAAAGACATCATTCAGTCTCTGTTTACACTTGTTTTATAAGGGAAAAAAACCCTTCTCAAAGCAACCATCTTTCTCTGCATTTTTTCCTGCTCTCTAACATAATTAATAGAAAATTGCCTCTATCTATCATTTAAATGTAATCACATTTGTGAAGGAATTTTTATGAAGATAAATACAGAAATAATTCACAGCTGATCCCAAGGTCAGTCAAAATGACTCGAAGGAAACTTTGTAGGCAGGTGAAATTGTCCTTAATTTGCTGTTGTGCTTTGAGAGATTTGTCTCATGGCCGTTTTCAGTAGCCACACGTGTGATATTATTACAGTAGACAGAAACATTATGGCCATAGAGACTTGTAATTGTATACGGCGGGGTGTGTTTGTAACACTAGCTTATTTTGCATTAGCTGGAATCAAAGCAGACAGCTAAAGGTGACTCTTTTGCAACCAGTGAGACACAGACTGTCACTGACTACTGAATCTGCCACATTTTTACGTGATAATTGGATGCGTGTGAAAAGATCACTGTTTTTTCCCGATGGTAATAATGTCCCTGCATATATGATTACAGAACACATTGACTATCGGTTGTCTGCATATGCAAAAGTGCAAGATAAAGTGATGCTAGCATCAATAATAAATTCATTTTGATGTTGAACACTGTAAACTCTGGAACCAGATTTTATAATAAAAAAAATTGCCATGAAATAGTTATGTGATTTCCTTAAAGATACTTTCTTTTTTTCACACTGCGCATCTAAATTTAAAATATAATTAAAAACTGATATCTAACAATAAAAGGGATTACAGACATGCATTTTAAAAAGAACTGAACATGGTTTTTTTTTGAGGGTTGTAGGTAGAAAAAGTATATGCTTAATGTTTTCTAAAGTCCCATCTGTTCTCACACAGTATGGACTTTAGTACATGAAAAATGCATCACCATCTGTATCGAATTGTGTGGCTTAAGAAATAAAATCAGCTAGATTTGCAGGTTTTATTTCATCGATAGTTCATCAACATCTGCAAAAACACTCATTCTTATCAAACTTTTAAGGACAAGGATTTCGAGTCATTGTTTCTTTGGGGGTAAAATTAGCTCCAGGACAAGAATAAAAGGCTTTCTGTGTGGACTCATTTCATAATGTGTGCTCTGCTTGCAGTGGGCAGAATGTATAGTCAAGCAGATTCTGAATAAGATGCAGAGACTGAAAGGTCATGTGCACATGTCACTGATTCATTTCAAAACGCCTGTTTTATTTGCCAGCTCTTTTGTGGTATTTTATTAACCGATCTTATAGGAAATTATTTGAAATGATATGCAAATTTGAAAACTGGGCTGGTGCAGTTCTTTGTTGATAAACCAATCTAATTTCCATTATTCTTGAGTTTCCAACCAAATGCAGTTTTCTTCAGCAGCACATGGTTAGTGTAATCAGACTATGACTCAGGCTTCTGTGAAACATTAATGGATTCAGACTGTAATTTCAACAAAAAAATAGTTTTAACATTACAACAACAACAAAATCCGAGCAGGCATTCAGGCAGCTGTTATTGTGTGCTGTCAAAGGTCTTATTTTTACTCTCCTCTCACGATATATTCTCTCTATCTCTGTCTCTTTCTACCACTCTCAAAAAACTACTGCACACTGATGTATGCGTACATGCATATATCATCTCTGCCTTTGAATAGGCTTAGTCAGAAATGGAAATGAGTGAGTCAGCATTGTGCAAGAAGCTGTTTTCTGCCAAAGCTTTTTGAAAATCAGTGAAGAGCGATATAAAGAGCATTAGCATGTTGATGGAACTTTGCATCTTGTCTGAACAGACTGTATCTGTTGACAACAGAGAAGGACAAACTGAAATGCGGCTAGGGTCATTGCAGTTTTATAGAGTCTTCTAACTTTTTGAAAATGAATAAATTTGTGTAATGGTGTATCTCTATAAAAAACACTGTACAGTCAGACTTACAGAAGTATGCTCTGGTCAAGTTCTGGGGCCTGCATTTTATTAATTAACTTGATTATTTACACAATGGCAAGAAAATGAACAGGATGTCTTTTAGTCTGGAAGTTAAGATGAAATAAAGAGCTAGTTGTCGTTCACTAGGGGATTGAGAGCTAGCTTACATAAGGCCAGTTGCCAAGTTGATTTTTATATTTTTGTTTACACTTTAGAATAGGCTACACATATTTACTGTTAATTAAGAGCTTTTCCTCAATAAACTGTTAATTTGCTCCTTATTAAAAGTTAGTAGTTGTTAAGTTTAGGTATGGAGCAGGATTAAGGGATCTAAGATATGGCCATGCAGGAAAAGACATTAATATGTGCTTTATAAGTATTAATAAATGGTTAGTTAATAGTGAGAATTGGTTAACAGTAACATTTTTCATAGATTCATCTTTGGACATTATCCCCCGGTTTCACAGACAAGGCTTAAGCTTAGTCCTAGACTACATGCAAAACTGAACTGTTTCAATTAAAAGAAACTCACACTGACTGATCTTAAAACATGTCAGTGTCTTTGTTTTGTCTCAAGATACATACCAGTAGTGCTTTTTTCTAAGGCATGTTTATAAAAATGACTTAAATATCTTAATTGACCTATGGCCTAATCCTGGACTAGGTTAAACCGTGTCTGTGAAACCGGGCCTATAAGCATATTTACTTCTAGAATTACAAAGTGAAAGGGAATGATTTACAGGGAGACCAACCAACTACAACAAAACATCACAGGAAATATAAAACTTGAAAAATTGATGTCATTTCCTGTGTTTTGCCAGTGCATACTGCGTTTTTTTAAAGGAAGCTGGATTTTTAAAGGAAGCTATTTTTTTTATTATTTTAAAACAAGCTTTATAACAAATTACTGATACATTTTACTGCTAAAATTGTGAGTTCAATATTTGAATCAGTCTAATAATAATTTGATTTATCAATGTCAAAAATCAGTGCTGCGTAATATATTTGTTAAATCCTTTAAACCTTTTTTTTTTTTAGAATTCCCTGACGAACAGCATGTACAAAACAAGCCTTTATTTGAAGTAGAAATCCTTTCTTACATTAGAAATGTCTTTGGTGCTTTGATTAATTGAATGCACCCTTGCTTATATAATAATACATTTAAAAAAAGTATCCACCCAAACTTTTAAAAAGTGTTTGAAAGGACAACATGTTGATGTGCATCCAATTTGTGATTTCTGTATAAGAAATTTATTTAAAGATACAAAAACATTATTATATGTCAGCATTTTTACTATTGGCGGAAAGATAGTAGGCCAGAATTGCCCAGAGGAAGTATGCACATGTTTGCAAGTAACAGAAACCTGAGCATATGTACAAAAGTAAACAGTGCAGTTAGTTCAGTACGCCTGGTTTCTGTCTGTCAGTAAGGTACTCAGCTCTTGCTTTATTGTGAAGTGCAGGTGCTGCTGGGCATCCTGAGTGCAAAATAGTCCTATTAAAATATTCTAGCAATTGGATTATGCATTTATTTGTATTTTTACTAGAAACCATAAATATTAATACGTTTGTGCATCTTCTGCTCCAATAGACTCAAGAACATCTGACCTTCCGAGTTCACATCAGTTGATGTCAGGGCCTTAAATTTGCTTAGTGACCTAGAAATAAGAATCTTTTGATTTGACGTAATAGCTTTTCTTTGTTTCACATTTTCACTGTCCTGAACTTTGTTTATTTTCTAGATTTAAAAAGGAGGGGAGAAATCCCACAATGTGGCTTTTGAGCTTCGCTGTATATCATTTGTGTAAATCCATGTCCATATCTCACTCCTCAACAGCTATGAAGTGATGAGATCATGCCAAATGACCTATATTGAGTTGCTGCTGTAGTTTGTACCACATTCACTTAGCACACATTCGTCCTCCGGGGAATAAAAGCTACAGCCATTGTGTCTCACCTTGTTAGAGGTGCTGGGTCTGTACTGGAATCTGCTTTAAAAAATGAAGTTGGGAGAGTGCTGAGCTGACGGCACTGCAAATCTGTAAACACCAATGTAAATCAATTACAACGGGAAAAACACAGTCCCATGTATAATTTGATCTGATTATGCTGTTGACAGCAGCGGCGTAATGATTACTTCCACACAACAGAGGCAAAGCATGTTGCTGGCTCCGAGATGTGAATGTATTGTATTATCAGGCTAGAAAATCTTTGATTTGATTTGTCAAGTTGTTAGGGCAGCACTAGAAATTCGATTTGATATTAATTAAAGGGAAATGGAGAAGGGGGAAAAATGAATGTGGTAATAGCCTGTGACGACTTCAGAAAAAGAGTTCAGGTGCGTGCGCTTTTTATGTTCGAGATCAATATTAGTGTGCTCGTTTTGATGAGAAGAAACAGTGTGATTTGATCAGTGTAGACCTCAATCTCTTCAGCTCTTTATTGCTTCTGGAGTGATTGCACTCCCACTCCACCTGGGCTCACTCTGCCCATGCATCTGATATCCTCTGTTCGGAATGTTATAGAGCAAACAATGTAAGATGAGTTTTTGGATTTCAATTTTTATCTTTTTTTTGAGTGTGTGTGTGTTATAGAGGGGGTGGGTGGAGTTGCTGTGTGTGGCAGCTGTATAATAGAAAATGAGTAAAGATCAGACCAGCTAAATTTTAATGAAGGAATGATTTGCTTGGCTGCTGTGTTCTGTGTTTAGACCAGGTGTAGTGAAATCAACTGTGAGTCTATTATATTAAGCATTTTGAATTTTTGTGTCAGTTTATCTTGAGTTGGTGCAGCTCAGCCTAAAAAAGGAGATAAACAATGCAGTAACTCTCTCTTTCTCTGTGTTTCAAAAAACATCTACCTGGTCTCATGGGATAAATGTACCTTGGTGCATGTTTTAGCGAGACATGAAATACGTACCAACAAGTACATATCAGAGGAAGCAAAACTCTGACACCTTTTATTCCTTTTCACAGTTTTGTTTAATAAAGCGTAATTTTCAAAAAAATAACATAAAGAATATTGTGTTATGATTTCAAACAAAATTAATATGCTGGGATATTTGAAAACTGATGCTTTTGAACGTTAGACTCACAAATGTCCAGTTTCAAATGGGTTTTCATAGATGTTAGGTATGTTCGGTAGCTCACGGAGTAAGAGATGTACTTGAGAGGTGAGGAGCTCTAGTTTGAATCCCGTGTAACTACGGTTCCACAAAACCTATGTAAAAGGAAGTTGAAATTGCAACAACAAATGCATTTTTATACCAGTTTTGCATTTTTTTAACACTATCAGGTAGGTTTAGGGTTGGATTTGGTGTAGGGAATATTTTCAACATGGTAGAGCATTTTAGCAACAGTCCACGGATAATTCAATTCTGAACTGCCACAATGCATACCTACAATGCCCTAAATCTGAGCAATAGTGACTGTGTAAATAAATCTGCATTGTTTATCTTTTGATCTTTCATTCCAAAAATTCACAAAATCCTAACCTATCATTGAATGGGCAGAAAAACTCATGATGAAATAAATGTTTTTCTCCAGTACATGTTAGCCACAATTCTTGGCACCCCATTATTGCTATGTCCTTTTCCCAAGATAACAGCTCTGAGTTTACTCCTGGTATTTGATAGAATCCATGATGTCAAGTGTCTAAACAAGATGTCCAGGACCTCCAGCAGAAATATAGGCCCACACATGGAATACGTTTTATCCCTGTGTTCACCAAACCCATCTTGAGTGTTTGCTGCTAAAAAGCTCATTTTTTCGTTTTATCTGATCACAGAAGCCATTTGTAGTTCCAGTCCTGTCTGACAACTGAACATGCTGGAGATTGTTTTTGGATGAGCAAGGACAATTTTTCTTAAACACTCCCAAACAACATGTGCAGATGTAGTTTTACTTCAAAGATAGGTTAGAATTGTGTGAATTTTTTGAATGAAGGATCAAAAGGATAAACAATGCAGATTTATTTCCACAGCTCAGATTTACCAAGGGTGCCAATATTAGTGGAGGGAACTGTATATCAACGTGTCAGGGTTCAAGTATTGAACCTGTGCTTTAGTGTCACTAAGTGGACATTTCTCTTTGAAATTGGAGCGATCGTAAGTAGGGCTGGGCAATATATTGCAACATATATTCATGTGCATCTTGTCTGAATTACCCACAAAACTGAACGCGATATTACGTAAGTAATCGGTAAGTGATCTACAGCTCTGTAAATTAACTGCCGCTCCGTTTGAAAACAGCTGATGGAGATTTACCGCTAATCATAGACCCGGCTTTACTGACGATATGCGCATGAATACACCTTGCAATATATTGCCCAGTCATAATCATAAAGGTAAATTAATACAGTATAAGGATTGATCAGTTTTCCATCTGGAGTCTTCGTAAGTATTGACGTCGCCCCACATAAATGCAAAGGCTGTAGCTGGGGAAATCACCTCAGGATGGGCACGATCAGCCAAATTCAGTCTATTATCAGTTACTTTTGCAACAAATCGTTCATAGCTTACTCTAAATACAGTATTTTTACATCTGTAATAACTGAAGTACTTAACTGCTTCTGCTTTGATGTCATGATATACCCACACCACTAGGTGTCAGATCATGATTTCACCATATATAGTGAAATGTCAACAAAAAATACCAAGCTTGCATTTAAGAGCACTTTCTAAGAAAAATATGGGTTGAATTCAGAATAGCATACTGTCATACAACTATTTCTGACATGTGGTAAAAATAGGAAAACTAGTATGCTAGTATGCTATTACAAATTTAGCCACGGTCTTGAGGCTTTCAAACCCAGACAAGCCTAAATCTGAACCATCCTTTTAACGGATGGACATCTAATTATGTGTTTCAACTTCTTTCAAATTTTCAGACTAAGGGACATTGTTGAGCACACAGTAGTTTGACCAAACAATATAAACATTCCCTGAATGGATTTGTTTTCATGAACTTTATGACCTTGATTCTGCCAAATCTCATTTCTATCTTAAATATTTATCTTCACACAGTGAAACCAGCTTGCTGTATTCACTGAAAACTACATTCTTGCATATCACTCAGTTTTCAAAAGCTTTATGTTATTGTTACTGCGATAGCATTGACATTTATAGACTGAGAGAGTGGAGAACAAGCAAACAGTGTAATTTTTGATAAATGAGGAGCGTCGTACGTAACCGTTTTTAATGATCATTATTTACTAGCGAACAGAGAGCCAAGACTAAATCCAAACTATGATGAATTGCTGATCAATACATTGATGACAAGCCACCGGAGCCACAGAGCGTAATGGGAGATTGTGTCTGAACTGAATATGTTCAATCAAGCTGTTGTCTTGCAGTAAATGTTACTATACAATGCATGTTATTTGACTTGGCACAGCGAGCCCAGTGTGGCATGTGGTTTGCAAAACACAAGGAGGGTTTTATAAGGGGCAGCTGTGATTACATTCCTCTCTTCTATTCCTTCTCATTATGGATGTGAAACAGAATACAGCCCAAGCATAACTTACAGCACTTACAGGAGGTGTGAAACTCCACTAAGGTACAAACCACACCAAATAAAATATACATAATGCTGGTGAAGTTTCATAGTCTGGCTCTCCCGAGTCCAAAGGACTTGTGCTGACTTCTCAAAATGAAAGGAGAGTCTGTTACTGTGAAGCCATGTAAATAAACATGACCATTTCACAACTTTGACTTTTTAAGAGGCAGAGAGCTCAGTGAAGGACATGACAACCTAGATAGGCCTATGTGCGCCCGCCATCTATAATACGAATTCATAAAAAGAGCTTTGTTGTATGGAAGCCCATTTCAACCACATAAGAAAAAAAATCAATTATGAAATGAAAAACTGTTAATTAAAACAGGAAATTGTAACAGCAACACTTTATAGGGACCAGTACTCGCTATTAATGGAACAGTTCACCCAAAAATACAAATTATGGCTGAAGCTTCCAAAATCAAATATATCAGCAAGTACTGCGTCTGAAAACTTAACCTATACACCTAACCCATCGATCTGCTTCAGAGGACATGTGCTCACCCTCTGAAGGCATGTACTGTAGGTTAGTTTTCCAACGCAGTTCTTAAGGATATATATCCGAATGACGGAGCTTCAAAATAAAGGGCACAATCCACCTTGGAAGAGCCAGGATGCATATTTTTAAAACTTAGACTACGTTCGTCTGAAACAAGAAAGTCATATACACCTAGGATGACGTGGGAGGGGGTACTAAAAACCAGTATGTTTTTATTTTATTTTAAAATAAAATCTATTTTTATTACAGATTCCAAAAAATATTTTTTTCATGTCCAATTACATGAAGTAACCGATACCATGTTATATTAATAATCATTAAGATTAATGATACCTAAATCATTGTAGCTACTGTGTTTTTTTTTTTAAATGTAGTTAAAAATGCAAATGACGATTTTAGTCAGTGGTATAAAGGAAAGAATTAAATATACTACCACATTCAATTTATTTTATTGCATAATCTGGGTTCCCCTGCAAGGGAACTCGCACAGCATCTTTTAGTGGACACTATAGGGAATGAGTGCCCTCAGTCCCTCTCAGGGAACCATGGTCACATATGTAACCCGAGAGGTTCCTCTTCAAGGGAACTTACACTGCATCTTCTAGCAGCATTCACTATTGTGTATTCTAGAGAACCCCTTGGCCCTTCTCAGGGAACCATGGTTACATGCATAACCCAAGACAATTTCTGTTGACAATTGTGGTGCATCACACACTACAAGACGTTATTAATATTATTATGCTGGGTCATGGGACATTTTAGCAACTAATGTTTACATATGCTAGCCAGCCTGCTAACAGTTTTCATTCACCCGGTATGTTCAAAACTGAGGCTATACCACCCAAGCACTTCTCTTTCTAGATTCTCAGAAGGAAAAAAAATCAGGGCGAAATCAGGCTAAAAATCCTGCTGCAATCAAAACCAGAATCGTTAAATATGGATATTTATTAAGAGCTACTGAGCTAGTGCGGTTTATGTGGATGAATGGATTCTTTTGGGCACAGATCATCAACAACTTTTACTGCAGCATTTGAGTTTAGTACTTGAGTCATGAGTCCTGGTGGTCTGACAGTGGACTCCTGATCAGAGGTTGTTATGAGCTAATCAGTGGGTTCAGTGATGCTTGGTTGGTTCCGGAAGCTCAGCTTCAGGAGAAAGGACATGTAGTTCAGGGACAGTGGAGAATCTTATACCACTCTAATAGTCCTTTGATTCTCCTGTCACAGCCCACTTGAGGGGCAACAGACCTAGTTTGCTCTGATGATCTGTTTCTGCTGGGTCATTGCTTCTGTTAGAGTACGGTTTGCGCTGACCCCCTTTTAGCAGGGCCCTGTCAAGACCCCATCATTTTGTAGCTATATGTTTAGACATTCGTGTTTGAACTTCATTTTAAATCTTTAATGTATATACGTCTAGAAGCATCAATTATTCCTGAGTGATGTTTAATCAATGCACTTCTAAAACAGTTGAAAAAAATCTATATTGATTATTCTCTAGTTGTACTTAAATGACCACTCATTGGGTTTAATTATGCCTGACTCTCTTTCAAATGCTCTTCTTTAATGAGGTATGTTAACAAAACGAGTAGTCTGTTCTGACTGCTATCTTGTATCATTTATCTGGAAAGGACTCCATGGGAATGTTCGTTAACATGAAGCCAACAAAACCTGAGCCTAAGTAAGTGTAGACTGTGATGAAATTCCAAACTTGGGAGGCTCCATGAAGCAAATTCCATCGTTTCGAGTCTCTCCCTTTCACATTTCATCATCAACACTTGTGTCACATTCACCAATTGAATGGGACATTGTCCTCCCCTCAGAGCCCAGTCTCAATAACTGCCCATTTTCTGGGTCTCTGCCCTCACACAATCACGTATCAACTCCAATCTGTCCACATAATGCTCTGCTGCCTGCCTGGAATGGCTGCTAAAACCTAGTGCCACTCCATTTGCATCCCCTGCTTCTGGCCAGGGTACGATTCCCTGCAATAATAAACACCCCCTGCCGAGAAGGTGCGGGTTTGATGGAATTTGTCACCAGATCAAACTTGTATATGCAGCATTTCAAAGCAAGGGGCTTATATGCCATGGTCTAGCACGTGTTTTTTAAAACGGTTAGATGCAACTCTCTAAAGGATCCATTTTTATAAATGATGCCTTATAATAAAATTCTATGGGACAAACATTGAAGTATTTTAATGTAAGCTTGACATCTAAATAATGTCTGTAACTGTACCAGATACGATTATACTCATCAAGTGTGCATAAGTCAGCTGGCTGTGTATCTGAGCACTATTTGCAGCTCAGCATAACATTAATATTCTTCTTAATGGCAGTTTTGTTTTCCACAGGCCTGACACTCTAGACAAGATTGTTAACATGACAAAGAGCCTTCTAAAGTAACTTTAGATTTAAAGATTGATAGTAGATTAGTGGGAATGTCAAGAAAGGAGAAATCTGATCTGCTATTTGCTTAAAAGGGTCTTATACTCGTTGTGGGAAAATTGGCTTGCACTATACAATGGTCAGTTCTGGTCCTTGAATTTGATTGACAGAGCGTGTGGACATTTAGTCCAGTCTATCAGTAGAGTTTTAAAATCTTTCTGCAAGCTACATCATTAAACCAGTAGATGGCGACTAAACGTTAATACTATTATGAAAGAGTCTATTTATCAATTGATTTGTGCAAAACATTGATTATTCTGGAAATAAGTGAGACAATTAATTAATTCAAATAAAAAAAAAAAAAGATTTGTTCTTTAAGAGACATCGGCTGCATCCAAAATCGCATATTTTATATAGTAGGCAAAAAACGCTATGTGACAAAATAAGTATGTTCAAATTTATATTACACATAAAAGAGTAGACAAAAAGTGCTTGGATTACCTACCACTTCAAACAAATGACACATTTTACCATCCCATCAGGCCACAGTAGAGGATTTGTGAATGACACTGGTGAGTCACATGATAATGACATTGCAAATGTAGCACATCCAGGTTACATTCATACTCTATAACACTGTTATAACAGTTGCAAGGTAATTACCTATTCAAAATAAGTAACTACTCGAATAAAGCCGCTTTCCACTAGGAACTGTCACTTGCCTTGTTGCCTGGCTGCTAGCTTCTTAGTGATTAGCTAGCATGCTATTTTGAGCAATGTAAACACAAATTAGTAATAAAATCTAAAGAAACTTCTTATCATCCTCCATAACGCGCTCATTATTTACACCTCATATCATATTTAAACATTTGTGTTATCATGGCAATGACTGACGCATTTGAATTGCGTTCCAAAGAGATCAGTTATCAGCCCCGCAGTGGAATATGAAACCAGAACTGTACCGATCGGCACGGAATGGAACGCATTCTATGCATTCGCAACCAATTCATTCAAAAGCAAGAGACTGTCTTATGAGAGTCATTTACAGCCAATTTGTATAAAACATTGATTCATTCAGGAAAGAAACAAGCGTTCTTATGATTGAATCACACTATGATTCAATAACACTGATTCATTCAGGAACAATACAAGTGAGTCACTGCATAATTCACTTAAAATATTCCAAATCCTGATTCATTCAGGAAGAAAACAGCCCCATTGCACTGTGTGTCGTTCAGAGACGCGCGATTCACTCTGCTTCTGGAATTATTTTCATCACCGAAGCTATATTGTGAACTATTAATTCATTGCTCATTAAAGTACCGTGTATGCACCCGTAGTAGGCTACCGAACATCAGCGCTCTTGTTTGTGTGATACTGCTTAAAAATAGAAGCATAATGAATCTCTGCAGAGATCCTCTTTCACATCTCAACTGCCCAAAACGGTCACTGATGTTATAACAGCCTAATTTACAAACCTATCTGAGTCCACAACTGTTACATTACAACAGAAAAGATGTCTGAAGACACAAGACCACTTTGTTTTTATTTTACCACTGCTTGATTCTGACAACTGTGTAAACTGCCCACACAATTTAATTGCAGAGCAAACAGGAAAAAAATGATTTGAATATTCTCAAAGTGAATGTTGTTCTCTTTTGGAGCCTGTGGGCAGAATTACAAGGCCATGTTCTTGTGCACCCCCCAGCCCTGTGTTGTCAAGCACACTCAATTCCATTTGGCAGTGAGTGATCAATATCTCCCCTCTCTCTCCCCCCCTCCCCCCTCTCTTCTTCCATACTGCACATTTATATCTCCCTCATTGGCATAAAGATATGGACGTTATAGCAACCCACAGCTCATTGGTTAGAAATGGTAGTTATTTTTAGAGCAGCTTAATGGAACAATAGTCATTCCTCTCTCTTTCTCTCTCCCTCTCTCTCTCTCTCTGCGCACATTCTCTCTTTTGGGCACAAAGGTCATGGTGAAATGGATTAGATTTTGTTGTTTGATTTATATCTGTTGTTATTATGTCCCTTTCAGAATCCCATTCCAGTAAAATGCTGATCTGCACCGCATATGAATTTTCTACTAGCTATATACAGAATATTATGTCCACAAACAGAATATACTAGAGAAACAGTCTGATTTCTTTCTGTAGCCCACTTTCTCATTAGAACACCTTATCATTAAATTCTTTTTTCCATAATACTTCTCCATCTGAGTGTCTGTGGAGGTGTAGTAGCCTGGGGCTTTGGGGACCCTTGGGATTTACTACTCCATCCCAGGAATTTCTCTCTCTCTCTTGCTCTTTTTTTTTTTTTTTTTAACTATGGTTCTTTTCTATTCACATGCGAGGGAAAAAAAGAAAGTAGTGATTTGATATCTGTGCTGAGGGAATGTAAAGGGACCCTCTGTCTCCATCGTGGCGTACAGTATATTTTTGTTGCTAAAATGAGTAGTAATGCGGACTGGAAATGCACCAGCTTTACAAGGGCGTTGAGTTGTCCCTCAACCCATGAAGCAACCATCTGTTTGGGCTTTAAGCTCTTTTGTATTAAAGCTGTAATAGCAAAAGGTCATTCCGGGAATGACATCAATAAACTTGTGAATTAATGCAAAACAAAAGGGGGAAGCGATACCTCTGTACTCGAGGGCAGATCTGGGTCCACCTAATCTTCTGCTATGGAAACAAATCAATTAGAGTCACTGCAATTATGAACAATGAAGAGATGACGTGTTTTAATGAATGTAGAGGATGGAACAACCATGTAGCGTGTTGCACATCTTAGATTCGAAATGTGAAATGCAAGTCTATGAAATTAGTCCTATTCTTTTTCGGTTCCAAATCTGCATGATAAAACTTAATCAAGCATGGCTGAAATGCAAGCCCTAGTGCTTTTGGCAAGAAAAACAACAAATAAACTATCCATGTGAATATTGGGAGGAGAATAATAGAAATGTCAATTGGAATAATCCTTTGTCACTGATATTTCCCCCCTGACCGTGAAAGGTCATGGCAGATCACTCAATTAGATGGCCCGTGGCCTGAAACCTTTCTATCCTGCGTTCGAGCAGAAATACTCGCATACTCAGAGCTCCCCCTGCTGCTTCTTTTAAGCAGCTTCAAGTGTGCCATAAACCCCCCTGGTGCCAGGAATCCTCTCAAACTAGACCAGAGGGGAAAAAACTGTATTTATTTAAGAAACAAATCCCATTAAGCCAAATAAATCTGTTATTATTTTGCTTTAAGACAATGTTTTCTGGTACATCACACTATGAATGACCGCTTAAATGTTTTTTTTGCAATATGGAACTTTGTGTTTTTCAGCTAATTTTTATATCCGCTTTGCATCCATGCTCAGAAAATTATTCCAGGTTACACACTTCAGTCATGACTGTTCCCGCATGGAAGCACAATGTTTGATCAAAACAGGTTTGAGCAGATTTGGGACAGTGACATTCAGGGGAGAAAGCGCTGTCTGATGCCTGCTCATGCATCCACTTTCTGTGCTCACAATCAGTCTGTTTACTTACAGGTGTGTGCCACATAAAAGAACTATTCATACAAATGGTAATTGTAGAGAAGCATATTGAGAAGTAAATTTGTACAGGATAATTATAGTTTATTAAAAAATTTTTTGTTACTAGAAATAGTAAATATATACATATATAAAAACTAGTTCACAATATAACTGTATAAAAACTATTGTTTCCTGGTATAATATCAGTTATTGACTAATATTAGACATTTTTTGAAATCTATTGTTCTCATATTTGGAACCCCTAAAAGGTTCTACATAGAACCCTTGTTTTTCCAAGCATGCGCATGATAATTTTTGATATTTTTTTACAGTATATCCATGTTAGGCTATATTAGCTATTGGCTGTTATTAGATATTTTTACATTTATTGTTTGAGAATATGTAGGCTAGTTCATTTTACATGCTCATTTTCCTCATTTCGATTACTTAATACTTAAAAATTACTGTACTGTACATTTATAGTGTTGTGATACTTTTACAATGATTGATTTTAGTTTTTACTATTTATTTTCTATTTATTTAGACACATATTGGATGACCATTATTAATTGTTACTAATCATAACATCAAAATAATAATCTTTAAAATTCTGGTATGCATTTTAAAGAAAAATATAATAATCTAATACTATGGTGTGTTAGGTAACACTTTATTTTAAGGGCCATTTTTCAATATTAACTAGTTGCTAATATAATGTCAAATTAGTTGTTTATTAGTACCTATATAGCACAAATTGATGCCTTATTTTGCATCATCATATTATAGATCCCTTATTCCAACCCCATACCTAAACTTAACAATTCATTTATTAACTATTAGTAAGCAGTAAATAATGTGTCTGTTCAGGGAAAGAGTGTTAAAAGTGAATATGTGTCCCCTACCGTGTATTTCTAATGCAATTATGAAAGAAAGAATGAAGGAATGAAAGAAAGAAAGTGTTGTGTGAGGCTTTGGCTTAGGGGTATGGGGATAGAAAATCATTAGCTCAAGTAAAAACAATAGCAGTGAATGGACAGTACTTATCATGATAGAAAAACAAACTGTGTGTGTGTGTGTGTGTCTGGGCACGAACGCACGCTTGTTGCTCATGTTTGTTGTTCTATTTTAGACTGATAGGATTTGTGACTGATTGTTATAATCTGCCTGTTTCAGGCCCAAGGGAGAGCTATTAACATATTAACATCTGTATCTTGTTTATTTGTCATGCTATAATTTCCCCCTAATCAAGTCTTAATAACGACAAGAGGATTGAGGAATTAGCTGTCTGATGGGCATTGTGCGAATCTTCTTGCTGATTACTGGAGTGAAACACTTCATTTAGCGTGACACACTAGGTTGACTACCTCAATTAACCATTCACCATGATGTCAGAGCATGACGATTTGCTCATCGAGTGTGTTTGAAGATGAAAGCTCCTCTCGTGCACTTCACCCACATCTTTAAATGAGGAGCCAACATAAACGTTCACATCCTCATTAAAGATTTGATGATTCTGCTCTCTGATGTGACACTACTATCAGCTTTCCATTTTAATAAATAAGTATTTCTACTGACCCCAGTGCTGTCTTTGTGTCGTGAACCTCGCAATGCTTTTAAATTGCGCTCATTTTGTGTAATGCATCTAATGAGCGATCGCTGATATTGATGGCTGTCGTTCCATTCACAGACAGCAGAGGGCGCTGTAACGCCTTTAAAGCAACAATATAAACACAGCCGCCTTCGGTAGCTAGAAACGATTTGATATCAGCCTTCTAAAAGTCATAAAGTAATATGAGAACTACTTCTCTTTATACGACCGTTACTATTGACAAAAATATAGCCAATTTAGTTCAAAGTCCAATTATATGTCTATCTTCTGTGGTAGCCTACGACACATTTGTGGACCCACAGCAGCCAGAGACATTGTAGCAATATGCAAGATAAGTGTAGAACTGCATATGTGACCTTAATAAAATGGTACAGTGTTGTTAAAACCATTGTGCTGCATTATGTACCCATGGTACTTTTGATATTACCATGGTATTCTTTTCTTCTGTTTCGACTGTTTACTTAACACAATTACATGCCTTTTCAATGTAAGCAAACTAGATTTAGACTTTTTAGTCATGCACAGGTGTGGATCCAATATATTCAGAATACAAAGCACTTCAGTTCTTCAATATAGTGTTTTAGAGGCTTTGAAGCTGCTGGGTGGAGCTGCGTATGCTAGTTGCTATGGGGGATGCTAACATTTCCTTGTGGACCAGTGGAATAGGTCATGCGATTACAATAAAATCAGTAAGCCCTAAATGACAGCATGCTAACATCATAATACAAAGTCATCTTTTTGCTGTAGCTTTGTGTGTAGACTGAGGTTATATAATGAAACCAAAGTGTCAGATATCACTTGATGAAACAGCAGTAATGTTATTATGGAAGCTGAAATAACAATAATAACAATAATAATAAAAAATCCTAAACGAAAAGTAAACATTTGAATTTGACTGTAATAACTTTGGGATAATTACTAAAACATAAGAACAAAATGTCTGGCTTATGCATGTTGAATTAGTATTTCCCTCCCAAACATCCAGTGAGCGAAGGGACACTGTGATTTCTATTGTAAATGTCAGGTTGTATATATACTTACTCATTACATGTCAATCGTTATGATGACAAGGGGGTTTTCAAGGTATGCATAAGCAGTTCTTTTCACCTGAACGTGGTTTCCCACGAGAACAGCAGAGTCTGTGGCTTTTCAGGTTTCAGAAATAATGACATACAGTCACAAATCTTTCAGTGAATCATGTTTTTTTTTTCTGCTGGACTACAAAGAGATGTATAGCATTGCTAAAAAGTTGTGTAAACCAAGATAGTGAAAGACCAATACACTAGTTATCTATTAAACTGCTGTATGCCACCTGCTGAGCCCTGAATCTGCTACTATCTACACACAGACTATCAAAATAAATTTAAAACAAACATCAAACACAGGATAATACATGTATATGGTCCTTCGTGTTCTGTTCGTTCATCAGGTAAAGAAAAAAAGCACCCATGAATACAGTCGTTGGAGTTTAATTAACAGCATGAATTTATTTCAGTGCTAATATTAAAAAGCATTCAATGTACAGGCATATATACCTTCAGTTATGACTAAACTGATTCTGATCATGTCGAATTATGTATCAGAATATCAGAAATAATCAAACAGTGTATGGCACTGCCTACATTATGTGTCAGTCATGTGTATTATATTGTGTAGTCTACTATAAAGCCACATTTATAGGACTACACACACGCTACATATTGTTAAACCTCTTAATTGCAAAATTCGAACAATATTCTCCTTCAGTTTTCCATACAAGCTTATCACCAGGCTTTTCTTCATGCTCACCGTCTTCCACTTGTAATTATATTATTGTGATTTTAAATGAACAGTAAAAGCAGCTTTTGCACACATCAAGGCCATACTCAGGACGGTTAACTACAAAATGATGCCCAAGCAACTCTACAGGAAGTGATGAACTTTCACTTTAGCCAGGACAGTGTAGAGCCTTGATCTCTAGTTGTTCATCATTCTGAAAGAAAGAAAAAACAGTTTAAATCTACATGCTACATGCATATAAATATCTTTATATATTATATATAGATGCATAGATATAATAGGGCTGTACTGTTACTTTCAGGCTGGGACTTTATTTATTCATTCTAAAGGATTGTGAAAATTGCGAGAGGATAAAGATCTGTGGACCCCTAATTCTCATGCCAGCCGTACGATTTTGATTTGTGAGGCAGTGTGTGACCATTAGATATCCATTACACCTGAACAATATCTCACTGTGCATTCATCAGCTTGTCATGTATGTGTTCTCTGTTACTTAGCACAGAGGAAGTAGTGTGTTCATATATGTGTGTGTGTGGGTGTATGTGGAGGAGAGAGAGGTGGGGGGTAGAATTAAGACAGAGGTAAGAGTGATGGAAATGTGTGTATGTGTATAAATACAAATGCAAGGCAAAAAAAAACATGCAGCTGAAGGGAAAAGTCTTAACATGACTAATTTGTCTGGTAATAAGAGGAGAGTAAATGCAATTAGCAAAGAGACACGTCATTTAAGGTTTATATGTAATAGAAGTTAGTATTGATTCAGCTCATTTACATCTAGACCTTAGTCTGATTTACTGACAGCTTATGACCGTTGTTTGAAGATGATTGCAACACACTTGACCTAGTTGGGTATTTTTTTTTATATAAAATGTAGGAAGTGGGAAATAATGTCTGCTCAGTGTTTGAAGGGTTTTTGTTTATTGTGGTATTTACAGCTCAAAGCATGTATGAATCCATTTAATTACTCAGTCTGAGGTGAATAACATTATTTCATCATCATTTCAAACAAACAGGAAAACTGCTAATTAATGAGAAGAGTGCTGAAGCTCTGATTAAGACAGTAATGTATCACTTTAAGCACTTAGTTCACCCCATTTAGCTGAAAATGTACACAACATCAGGCCATTTATATTGGAACAGATTCAGAGACATTTAGAATTAATCCACAAGGCTCCGGTCCACCAATAAACATCTTGGAAAGCAAAAAGCTGAATCAGGAGAGAACTATGCACAGATGTTTATGAGTACAGGTCAAAACAAATATGTCAGTGGTTTTTGGAGTGAGAGGACAACAGAGGAGGGATGTTCTTCATTGGATAATATGGCTTATTTCACTTCACAAGGGGTTGACTGATTGATTGACTGTTATTATTAGCTGTTTAGGCCTGGGGGTGAGTACTTTTCTGCATTTTTTCATATTATGGTAAACTAATCTTAAATTATAAACAGTAATACTTCAGCTTACTCTGGTTACGTCATCAGACTCTTTTAGTAGCACTGCATCATCATGGCCTAAATTAGCCTGCCTGCTCAAAGTCCCATTTCAAAATGAGTAATATGCAGGCAGACCCAGGTGTCCCCTTGAGAGCTCTAGAAATAGACAGATCTATACACAATGCTGCAGCTAGTCCTAGATCAGAAGGAAGTGGGTTACTCTATTACTCTAACCCTTGCAGCACTGTATAGTGATGTTAATACTGCGAAGAGAATTGGCCTATTTCCATTAAGTCACTGCAGACTAAGCAGGAACCTTTGTGTAGTTATTGGTCATATGGAGATGAATCTTCAATTTTGTTTAATTCTGGAAGTACTAATAGGTTTGTATTCGGAAAATCCAGGTGGGCTCCCGATCCAGCCCAGACATTGAGGCATTTAATCAGCTAATGTGAGGAGCCTAATCTAACTCCTCCTTTACAAATCCAGACATAAGCCATCGCATTATGCTCAAATGAGGGCGCTCTGCTTGAATAAACAAAGAACAGAATACAATCTCCTGAAAATTTACCCATGGCTGATTAAAATGGATCCTGCAGTGGGGGGTTTACTGGAAGGCTGCCCTGACCACCCTGTCGCTCAGCGGCTGGGTGGGTCTGAAGTTGTCCCCTAGCATCCCGTCATTGCCTTCTAGAAGCTCTGCTCCTTTGATATGGGACCTGAGACGACGAAACTCCTCAATCTGGGGAGAAAAGTGTTGAATGATAGTTGAAAGAAGGCCAGTATACACCTGTGCACTGTAGTGGGTGGGTTCGAAGTAAGCAAGGGCTAAAATGAACTCTTTCCACAGTGAGTGAATTCACAAAAATAAACTGGCCATAAATATGACCCTAGACCACAAAAACAGTCATAAGTAGCACAGCTATATTTGTAGCAATAGCCAACGATACATTTTATGGGTCAAAAGATCATTAGCATATTAATTGAAGATCATGTTTCATGAAGATATTTTGTAAAAATATCAAAAAGTAATTTTTCATTAGTAATATGCATTTCTAAGGACTTCATTTGAAGAACTTTAAAGTTGATTTTCTCACTTTTATTTTTTTTGCAGCCTCAAATTTCAGATCCTTGCCAAATGTTGTCTTATCCTAACATCATCAGTACATACATCAATGAAAAGCTTATTTATTCATCTTTCAGATAATGTATAAATCTCAATTTAAATAAAAAAGGCCTTTATAACATTAGTGTTTCAGGGTCACAAATATATTTCATAAATAAATCTGTTCTGCATTATATAGCCTATATATATTACAATACTTTTATGCATATGACTAATTTAAAATTCTATTTCTTTTTTGAACAAATATAAATTAGTGCTGTCAAACGATTAATCGTGATTAATCGTATCCAAAATAAAAGTTTTTCTTTACGTAATATATTTGTATATACTGTGTGTGTTTATTAAGTATATATAAATACAAACACATGCATGTATATATTTAATGAAAATATGTTATGTTTATATATTAAATAT